>JANAVB010028819.1:3803912-3896412 GCA_029216955.1 Iris pallida
TTCGTTATTAACTCTCTCACATATGAATGTCTCATACTGATATGTCTAGATTTTCCATTATATACTTTGCTATATGCTCTAGACATAGTTGCTTCACTATCGCAGTACATTGAAACAACAAACAGCTGGCATCGATTGTGGCCACAACTCTACATCCATTAATAAATCTCTTAACCATTCTGCTTCTTGCCTGCAGCGGCTAGGGCTATAAATTCAGATTCCATTATTGAATGTGCAATGCAAGTTTGTTTCTTAGATGCCCAACTTATCGCCCATAGCCGAAAACGAAAATCCATCTTGAAGTAGATTTATTTTCATTATTAATTGGCATCCAACTAGCATCGCAATAACCTTCTAGCACAGTCGGATAATCATTATAAACAAGACTTAATTCTCTTATTCGTTAAGATATCCAAAAATTCTTGTGATTGCTTTCCAATGTTCTGTGCTAGGTTTACTGGTATATCTTGACATCATACAAACAGAAAACACTATGTCCGGCCTTGTGCAATTCGTAATGTACATGAGACTTCCAATGGCACTTGCATACTCTAATTGAGCAACAATTCTACCATTATTTTCTTGAAATTTAATGCTAGAGTCAAAAGGAGTATTTGCTTCTTTAATATTGATATACTTGAATTTATCAAGTAACTTGTCAATATAATGACTTTGATTTAAGACATATCCTCTTTCATGTCTCTGAACTTTTATTCCCAAATAGTATCCACTTCCTCTAAATCTTTCATTTGAAAAACTGAAGTTAGATACCTTTTGCTATCAATAATACCTTTTATGTTGGTGCTAAAAATCAATATATCATCTACATAGAGACATAGGACAACTGTATACTTCTTTGTTATCTTGCAATAAATGCACTTATCAGCATTATTATGCCTAAAATCATTCGATAGAATTGTTGTATCAAATTTCTTGTGCCACTATTTTGGAGCATGTTTTAATCCATATAAGGATTTAACTAATTTGCACATTTTATTTTCATTCTCCAGAAGCACAAAGTCCTTTGGTTGCTCCATATAAACTTTTGTTAATTCATCATTTAAAAAGGTCGTCTTAACATCCATTTGATGAACTTGTAATTTATAAATTGATGAAAAAACAAAGAGAACTCTAATGGATGTTATTCTTGCTACAGGTGCATATGTATCAAAATAATCAATGCCTTCTCTTTGTGTAAAACCTTTATCTACTAATCTTGCCTTAGAGGTTTGAATAGTGCCATCAGTTCTATACTTTTTTCTAAACACCCATTCACATCCAATAGTCTTTGAACCATATAGTAAATCAACTAAGACCCAAGTTCCATTCGACATAATGGAATCCATTTCATCATTAACAGCTTCTCTCCAAAAAGTTGCGTCTCTTGAAGCTATTGCTTCTCTAAAAGTTTTAGGGTCGCTATCTATATTAAGAACCATATGTATTTTATTTAGTATTTTGGTTCTGTCTCCTTCCACGAGAAAGGCGATGGATTCTGGTGAGATAAAATCTGAACTCAAGAATTTCTCTTTTCTCATTCTTGTACTTTTTTTTGGTTCATTGGATTCAATAATTCTTTTCCCACCAACCCCCGCATTACTTGGGGGTATTCTTTGACTTTGTTGTTCTTTCTCATTTTCATGCAAAGTAGAATGCACAAATTTATTTTCAAAGAACTCAACATGTATGGATTCAACAATGGTATTAGACTCTAAATCTAACAGTCTATATGCTTTAGAGTGTTGTGCATAACCTACGAAAGCACTTCTAATGCCTCTAAGTCCTAATTTGGATTTATGTGGATCAGAAATTTTATAAAATGCTATGCACCCCTACACTTTGAAATAATTCAAGTTGGGTTTTCTTCCATTATTCCAAAGTTCATATGATGATGCATGAAACTTCTTGAAGGAAACATTATTGCAAACATGACAAGCGGTTAATAAAGCTTCTTCCCAAAGATTGAAAGGTAACTTAGCATTTGTAAGCATTGCATTAATCATTTCAACCAAGGATCTATTTTTTCTTTCTGTAAGGCCATTTTGTTGTGGAGTATATGGGACTGTTTTCTGATGAATTATTCCATTTTCTTTAAAAAATAAATTGAAAGACTGGAAAATATTCTCTCCCTCTATCACTACGTAAAATTTTGATCTTTTTCTCTTTTTGATTTTCCACAACAGATTTATATTCTTTAAATTTCTCTAAGGCCTCATCCTTGGTTCTTATCAAATACACGTGTATCTTGAATGATCATCAATAAAGGTTATAAAATACCTTTTACCATTCCTAGTCAAGTGACCATTTAACTCACAAATATCAGAATGTATAAGTTCCAAAAGGTCGGATCTTCTTTCAACCTTTGAAAAAGATTTCTTTTTCATTTTAGCTTCAACACAAACTTCACATTTCCCATGATCCTTTTTATAAGCGATGTAACCATGTTTAGACATATAATGTAATGTGTCATAATTCAAATGTGCTAATCTAGCATGCCATAAAGAAGATGTGCACTCAACGATATAAGCAACAACATTACTAATTTCATTAATAGATAGTTTAAACACACCATCACAGGAGTATCCTTTTCCTACGAATACTCCATTCTTAGATACTATTACATTATCAGATTCCAAAACAATCTTAAAGCTTTTCTTACATAAGAGAGATGCGAAAATTAAATTCTTCCTAAGTTCTGGAACATGGAAGACGTTGACAAGAGTGAGTTTTTGTCCCGAAGTGAAGTTCAATTCAACACTTCCTTTTCCCAAAACCTTGGCAGCAACATGGTTATCCATAAGCACTTCCTCGGATTCCTTTAGTTCATTGTATGACTTGAACAGCGCTTTGTTGTTGCAAACATATATGGTTGCACCCGAATCAAGCCACCAATCTTTAGACATAATAGCAGAGGCCATGTTAAGCTCCGTGATCATGTCTATCTCCATTTCAGTAATCATAGCAATAAGTTCTTTGGTTTCTGCCTCAACCATATTTGCTTTGTTACAAGAACCTGAACCAGAAGCACCATGAAACTTGCTCACATTTCTGAATCTGCACTCTTTTATGTAATGTCCCTTTTTCCACAATGAAACAAGGACGGTCCTTCTTGAAATTAGATTTCTTGAACCCTTTTCTTTTTTACTTTAAAATTGTTTCTGGAGAAACCAGAATTACTACCATTTGCAGACATAGGGATTTTAGAAACAACATAGTTTACTTTAGAATATATGAGAGTCATCCCTTGCACGATTTTCACATTCAATTTGGATATATGTAACAAACTGCTCAATGGTAAAGGTTTCAGAAGAATGGAGTATCCTCCTCCTATAGTCATTCCACGTAGGTGGCAACTTTGAAAGAATTACCCCCACTTGAATTGCATCAGGAATTTGAATTTGCAATTCACTTAATCGAGAAACTAGTGTCTCCATATCACGAACTTGGTCCATGATTGCATGTTGTCGGTAAATTTGAATTCAAAATATTTTACTGCTAAAAATCTGTCCGTACCTCTCTTGACATCTTTATATTTTGATTCCAGAGTTGTCCAAACTTCTTTTGGTGACTTGTATGTTCTGTACACATCGTACAACCTATTGGTGAGAGAATTCAGAATGTGTCCACGACACACCATCTCATCAGTCTCTCGTTTTGCCTTATCTGCTGCAAGTTTTGCTTTGACTGCATCACTATCTTCAGGCTTTGGTTCTGGAATTGGCCGCAGAGTTGGATCCAAGACATAGAACAGGTTCAAAGTTGTTAATAACCAAGACATACGATCTTGTCATCTTGGATAATTTGTGCCATCAAAACGATCCAACTTGATTGATTCTTTCTCTTGAAACTGCATTTTCATGCCAGAATTCAATTCTGCCTCCATGAGTAGGAATGTATTGCCTTTAGATTGTTAGAAATTTTAGAATGGAGAAACAGAATGCTTTGAGTCGTGATGAAAAGTTCACTTTCCTAAAGGCAATATTTTCCCCACTTTACTGATTATATAGGAAAGGAAATTAGTCTCCAGGATAAAACAAAGCAAGAATTCTTTTGAAGATTAAGCAGAGAATTTTGAGATATCTCTCAATGCTTTAAAACTCTATCTTATGTAGAGATTGTAGGTGTCTTTTGGCCAACAATCATAATTGTTTAATTATGTCTAATCCAAATGAAATGTCATTTGCCAATAAATAAAGTGTCCTTTCATTTTAATTTCAAAAATTAAAATAAAATTATTCTGAATGAACAAGGCCCCCAAGTGCCCAAGTGCCTATCATAGACTTCTAAATAAATAGGCAAAGGCCTAGTAGCCAAAACCCATGAATAGGCCCACTCCTTGGCTAACCCATAAGTAGTCTTGTTATTGGACATTTATATTTAAATGCATTAGCAATTTTGTTTTCCTCTAATGTGAGACTATATTTTGCACACAAACTATATAACAAAACACAGATGCCCGGTGCCGTGTCCGTGCCGCATTGTGTCGGACACGTATTGGATATGACACGGACGCTCCAAAATACACTAAGACATAGCCAGAATACGTGTCGTGTCGGTCATTGTGTCCACATTGCAACATGGTGTATTCGTGTCCGTGCAACATAGATCACAAGAATACAGCGAAACTGCGCCATTGCCACCTCTCGCAGAGTCCATAACTACACTATAACGAACAAAAAACATAAATGTCAATGGAATTATAAAGATCCATATGGGGAGCTCACCAGACTCAGAAGCACATATATAAGGCAAGACGTTGAGGTCAAGCTAAGGAACCAACTCCACGCTACCACGAACACAGCCGCCGGGCCCAGACCGAGCAGCGACAGGACCCCCTCGAACGCGCAGTCCCTCCAGTACATCAGCAGCCTCCCGAGAGCCACGCACCACCGGCTGACCATCGGCCAGTGCCGGTCGACCAAGAACCCGAATTTCTCCCGGGACCGGGCACCACCGCCGAACGGCTCCTCCCGCGACCGAACCCACTCCCATCCCTGCTTCCACAGCCCTATATCCCCCATTCCTTCCGCTCCAAGCTACCAACTTTCCGTAGTTTCTGCCATCAAAAAGCGATCTTTCGACCGAATATGCGAAAGATCTCAAATTCCGAAGATGCCCAGCACAAAATTGTGCTACAAAAAACAGGTTCTGTGGAAATCAAGGGGATTTCTCTCTCTTTGCTACCAGGTGGGAGTTCCAATCAAGTGGAAGAAGTAGAAGACGACATGGGGAAAAGCTCCGACTCGGTGCCGACAAGTAAAAAACTTGGCGAAAGCCTTGGCTTTGTTTCAGCCACTGCTCGAGAAAAAAAAGAGAGAGAGAAAAAATTAGGGTTTCTCTTTATTACATTGGAAAATGGAGAGTTGAGAGAGAGAGGAAGAGTGTGGAATCTGTGTAGTTTCTTTTTCGTTTTTGAGTGTGTTGATAGAGTTAAATAAAAGGGAGGAGTTTTGGTAGTAGGTTGTACTATAACAAGTGTCGATTGTCTTAAGTGTAAATATTGTACTTTTTTGAAACATATTTCCTATAGTATCTTAGATTCCCATCCCAAGAAAGGAAAATTTTGTTTTTTTTTTTTTTTATTCTTTGATCATGACAAATTAGAAAGGTCCACTCAAACTTATTTAGAACCAGTCTAATTTTTTTTATTTACAAGTTTATCACTATAAAAGATTATTTATAATAGCACATCAAAAGTTAATCAGGACTAACTCAAATCAAACTTTGGTTTATTTATAAGTTTGCAATTGAAAAACTTACTCAGGACTAACCCAAGTATATGAGTCAACTTTTTTTTTTCCTCTCTTCATCTTCTTCACAAGAAGAAGAACAACTAAGAACAAGAAGAAAGAAGAACAAGAACAAGAACAAGAAGAAAGAAAAACAAGAAGAATATCTTTTTCTCCAAACCCTAGTTTTTTTTTTGCTCTCTTCTAACTTCTCGTATTTTTTTCCTCCAAACCCTAGTTTATGGATGAAATCCTAGTTGTACAAGAAATTGGGTTATTAAATTTATCAAATCTATTAATCAATTTTTCTTCATTAATAGAAGAAATTATCGATGAAACCCTAATTCTAGAAGAAATCGATTTGCTGAGCAAGTCCATATCAGGACTGTCATAATTTCTGGCAGTCCTAGAAGTATTGAGGACTGCCAGAAATTGTGGCAGTCCTAGAAGAGACTTGCTGTATAATAGGACTGCCACAATTTCTGGCAGTCCTAGAAGTATTGAGGACTGTCAGGAATTGTGGTAGTCCTGAAATCGAAATGGTCGAATGAAAAAAAACATATGTTAGGGTTTATTTCCATCTTGATAGTAGAGTGAAAAATATATTTTAGGATTTATTTTCATGCATTTTTTGTAAGAAAGAATAAAATAAACATGTTAGGGTTTATTTTCGTGCATTCTTTGTGAGAAATGAAAATGATGAGAATAAAAATTATGGAGAAGAAAACTAGAATCTTGATGGAAATGATGGAGAAGAAAAATAGGGTTTATAGTGGGGAAATTGTGGAGAAGAAGATGAAGAAGAAGATGTATAGTTTGGGGAGTGAAAAATGGTGGAGAAGAAGAAGAAGAAGAAGAATAAGAGGAGGAGGAGGAGGAGGAGGAGGAAAAAAGTTAGGATTTTGGAAGAGAGAGAGTGAAATTTGCAAATGAGAGTGAAATTTGGGATTTGGGGTGTGGGATTGAGACAGCCCAATGAGTAGGAAAATGGGATAGCCTGAGTAATTTTTTCTCAAACATGGGCTAGCCCCAATCCTGGCTAGCCCTGGTCAACTTTTGATGTGCCCTTATAAAATTTTACTTATGACTGCCCACTACATACTATATAAGTCAATTTTGTTTTTTGTTTTTTGTCTTCTTATTCACTTTTCTCTCCCCAAACCCTAAATCATTTATTCCTTTGAAGTTGTGGTCTCAAGTCCAAACCGATTTCGTGATTCTCCGACGAATATTCGAACAGTATTCGATAATTTTCGACAAAATTTGATGATAAACTTTTTTAAGTAATTGGATCACCCCAAATTATTGAGTTCTATTTGACCAGTGTAGGGGATATGGATGAAACTCTATTCAACGAAGAATCGGGTCATTGAATGCATCAAACTCTCATTCTGATGTAACTCTTTAATTTTTATTTTATAAATATTTAAAGTTGAATTATTAGATTTAAATTGTTGAAATAATAATATTATTATTTAGAGAATTCAATTAGTAATAAAAATATTTATTTTTTAAATAACAACAAGAATACAACATTTTGGAACAATGGTAGCACATTCATTTTCGATCAAAAAATAACTCAACCACCCCAAGTCTATCTCTTCCATTCCGTAACCCCCGACCCTTCCATTCTGTAACCCCAATTCATCATTTCACATTCGTAACTTTCCTTCATTTCTTTATAAAAAAATGTTAAGACAAAACTTAAGCATTATCATCTTCCTCCTTTGGAGCAACCCAGTGTTGTATATTTAATTTTAGTTACTAATGCAATACAAGCTTTGTTTGGTGGCCTTTGTATGGTTTTTTTAAAGTTCTTTAATAGGTTAATACTAGATGAGAAGTACTTCTATTTTGGCTACAGGTTATGAGGGTTGGTTTTGTGTGGTTTGTTCTTAAATTTTTGGTGTTTACCCATTTATATTAGAATTCACTTATTATTTTATCTTGATTAACTCACATCATTATTTATTGATGTTGAAGACGGGACAAGCCAACTTTTCATTGAACTATAAATCATTTATTTATTTCGATGTATAATCGAAGTCATCGATTTATAATCGATTTGTTTATCTTTTTAGTGATTCGATCTCTAATCAAAATTATTTATTACTTTATGTTAATGATTCGACCTATAGTCAAAATTATTTCTCCTCTTTATTAATTCAATCTATAAATGAATTAATTTTTGTTTAACTTAGATGCTTGTCTATGCTCCTTCAGTCAATATGACTTTTAGTGTAACATTTTTATACAATATTTGGTACAACTTGATATTATATTATTTTACGTATTTTCTTACCAAAATTTTACCCTTCTGATTTCTAATTTAGCATAACTTAAAACAAAGTTCATTACAACAATAAAATTTCTAGTAGCTAAATTCAATTATAGAAATAAACTAATATTTAGTTGTAATTGATTAAAGATAGAATTAAGAGTGCTTAAATAAGGGTTAATGGTAGATTTGGTTAGTTAGACTTATTTAATTGTGGAACCTAAGTTGTACCCCTCTTTTGAACACAGTGAGAGGACTCGGAACATTATCTCTACTTAGTTCTATACCCTATCTTGGAGAAGACAAGTATACTACATCTTTTACCAAATTGAACATGAACTATAACTTTGTATGTTGAACATTCAGGACATGTTTCCTTCTTATTACCAGTTGTATTTACTTTCCAAAATAAGTTGTATTTAATTTTCGCAAGTCATTTTACTTTACACCAGTTGCCTTTATTTTTCACAGTTGCATCTCTATTTATTCTTGTTTTCTCTTATGCATGGAATTGGGGAAAAGAATAGTTAAATACATGATCAAAGTCCATGGTGTAATATGAGTGGATAGCTTAATTCACATGGCACACCTGTGAATTTTGCCGGATAGACTATATGCCATATCAGTTGCATTTATTTTTTACCATCCTATTAGCCTATTATGTATTTACTATCTTTTCAGTTGCATTTAGTTTTCACTTGAGCATGTTGTAGTCTATTTTCTTATTGTACTTTCCTTTATTACCGGTTCTTTATACACATTCCTATTTGATAGTTCTATGTTTCAACATACGTAAATTATAGGATTGTACTTTGCTTTTTTTTTCTGATTGGGTTGTTGCAGGTGAATTGACTGAGGAGGATTTGCTTTGCAACTCATACTATGGATCTGCTTCTGAGACGCTAGCTCACATCCCAGAGAATTTTTCTACTAAGGAATACCCTATAGCTTAGCTTACATTTAGTATTTGAATTTGGTTTGTAATAAATAGTTAACATTCACTTTGTTGGATTTGTCTCCAGTTACTCTTACTTTGAAAATGTAACTAAAATGACATTTTGGACTTATTCTAGTTTATCTCGATATAGATGTTGTGATTATTATGATTCAATATAATATAATTTTGATGATAATTGAAGGTTTAGAACAGCTTACTACGCGGTGTCTCATAGCATAGGCTGGATGTGTCTGACTCGTATCCGAATATTCAGGAGCGGATCGTGACATGTTTTAAGTGGTGGCTTATGCAGGTCCACTTAATAACACTTAGGACATATATTGTTAATTAGGGGACTTGTTAGATTAATAAAAATCATCACAGCATAGGACAGGTAGTATATATACTTAGGATTATTATTTTAGTTTTTTGGTCTAGATAGATTACTTATTTGTTTCCTTGTATTCCAGAGAATGACTGACTACTTCGCGGGCTTCTGAGGGTGAGGCTTCTTCTGCTCATCCTGGATCACAAGGGGATGTACAACCTACCCCATCACCTGTCATCCCTGGTGTCCCTGCTATCCTTTCATCTACTGACCCTATCATCCACACTCCCCATCCTCAACCTACACCTACTCTTCCACCTACACCAGGCCTTATCCCAGCACAGTCTACTATCACCTTAGACGGGAACCAACTCCTTAGTTTATTTTAGGGGTTCCTAGCGACCCCACCAGGAGCAGACTGCCCTACTCAGACAAAGCCTAGAGTGTACAGCTACCCCACCACCACCTAGAGAGCCTCAGCCCCGAGTCGAGACGTGCAAGACTTTATAAAGTTGGGACCGAAGGAGTTTGCGGGAACCGAAGTCATCATCTATGCCGACGACTGGTTAGGTGATGTGGAAAGGAAGATCAGCGGAGCTAGACTGCCCGACGACCTAAAAGTCGAGGTAGTAGGGTTTGTACTGACAGACCTAGCTGCTACCTGGTTCAAGAATGAACCAACTTTCACCACAGGAAAAGTCACCTGGGAGTAGTTCAAGACTCTATTCAAGAGGAAGTTCTTCTCTGCTATGGCCAGGGAGGCACTGGGACATCAGTTCCAGAACCTAAAGCAATGGAACCGCTCAGTTGAGGAGTACGATGTAGAGTTCAGCCGTCTGAGCCGTTTTGCTCCCAACTTAGTTGCAGACCCTGAGGAGATGGCGAGTAGGTTCCGCTACGGACTTGCTCCAGAGATTAGCGTCCTAATCAGAGCCTGGAGTTAGCACGGAGTTTAGAAGCTCGTCTGATGGCCTATAACAAGAGGTTGTATGCTAGCACCAGCCACTATGAGAGCCCTGCCAAGTGCCCTGTATTCCAGTCCAGACCACATGTACATCAGCAACAGCAGCCTTATCGCCCACCTGCACCCCAGCAGTAGCAGTACTACCGATCAGAGCTCCAAATATTTTGTTATACAATAGAATTCATTCAAATCATGTTATGTTTAGATGTTACGTGTAGTTCTTAGTTCATTCAAATCATCTTAAAAAATTACTTGAATTAGAATTAATTATGTTATACAATAGAATTTATTATATTATTCGAGTTAGACTTCATTCTATAATAGTATAAATATTTTTTTTTAGTATTTTGCAAGTCAAAATATTCAAATATGTGCATGCCAAGATCTAAAATAAAACGTGAAAGAATGAGGAGGGTTTTGTTTAAATTTTTTTACTTTTAACCTATGTAGTTTTTTTTTTCCATAGTAGGCATTTAAAGACAAGTTTGGGTAGTGGGGTGAAAAGAAAAATTTGGTGAGGGCAATATTGAAAATTATCTATAACTAATTTTTCTTTCAAAGAAAAATAATGGGTGGCCATATCCTTTTTTTTCTCAACTCTCAAACTTAATTATCTTTAGTCTACACCACTATCTCTCCAGATATATTTACTGTTGATGCTACTTTGCACCAGTCAAATTTTGGACTCGGTCCACGGTCGTTCGGGATGAGGCTTCTTGGATTGGACTAATTAGGTGTAACATCCACTTTTCTAAAATGAGGGTAATTTTGAACTTTTTTAAAAGTTTATTATTTAATAATAGGATTTATGATTTATGGGAATTTTTAATTAATTTAATACTATTTAAAATTGGTGAATTATAATTTTGATGTGTTAGTTAGTAAATCCTAGAACTGTTGAGCCTAGAGACTAACCATGACCATGGGGACCTAACCATGTGATTAGAATGACTATTTACAACTTTTTAGGCTAAGGGTATTTTGGTCATTTTGTGACTTTTGAATTATTTAATATTTTGATTAATTGGTAAATTTTAGATTATTTTAATAATATTTAAATTGATGTATTATAATTTTGGTCATTTTTCATATTTTAATATTTTGGGAATTTTTTTATTTTAATATTGATTTTACAGGATTTGTTTAGTCGGATTTGAGTTTCGTTTCGTTCCGACTTGTTTTAGTGACCCGGGTAGCTTAGACTGCAGACGGGATCCCAAGATTAGTTAGTTATGGCCCACAAACCCCACTAATTAAGTTAGTGAGTTTAGACTAATCCCACTTGTTAGATTGGTTAAGTTAGAGGCTTAAATTTAACCATTTTGATCCCAAACTTGAACCTAACTTAAAATTAACCAAGAGGACTAGTTGAGGCCTTATTGGGCTTTCCTCCAAGGCCCAAATAGGATTTAATGGCAGCCATTATAGCTAGGTTAGCCTCCCTTACTTTTATTTTATTCCATCTTGTCTCTTTTCCTTCACAAAGTGTTCTTCCCCAAATTAGAGAGCTTCCCTCTTTGATTTGATCTCCAAATCCTTACAACCCTCCACCAAAACTTCCATCCAACCTTCTCATACTACCAAGGGAGGGTGCTAGCAAAGATTTGGAGCAAAGTGTAAGGAGGAGTGTCCTTTTTGGAAGATCTTCATGTCGGAGCCGTGTCCTTGGGAGTATCATTGGGATTACACTCCCATTAGGTAAAATCAACCCTCTAAATTGATTTTCTATGCATATTAGTTAGTTTTGAATCCATAGGATCCACCCCCATGCATGTACCCCATTTAGATTCAAATTTGAGGCCATTTGGAGCTCTCTTGAGGATTTTAGATATGTGTCTTGTGTCCTACTTGATAGATCCCAAATTAGGACACCCCATGTGTATGTATGTATGATAATAGTTTAAATAGATATTTAAATTTAGTTTTAGAATGGTTAGAAAGTGGATTGATCTTAGTTATGATGGTTAGAATGAGTTTCATTTGGATACCTATGTTGGTATCCAAGTATCTTGGCCTACATGTGTTTCTTTTGTCCAAAACAACTCAAATTCGTCATAATATTCATCCACGTTTTTATTAACCAAAGCAACTTAGAAATGTCATAACTTTTAGCTCAGAACTCCGATTAATATTTCTTTTTTTAAAAAGAACCGTATCGAAGTTACCTTTCCAAATATATTTTAATAAGCTAAAATCGTTCTGAAACTTTCTGTAAAACTATTTGAGTGTCAGTTGTCTGAAAGACAAACGTGTTTCGGTATTTTTACGATTTCGGGAGCTTCCGGACACGAAAATGTGATCCGTTTGAAGTTTCGGAAAGCTAACATAAAGGGTTACGACATACTTTAATCCTAGAATTTAGTAAAGGCCAATTGTACAGTATTGATTTTAAGTAGAAGAGTGACTATACGATATAGGCATTTTTGTGTAACCTATGAGCCTATGTAGTATGGATATTAAATAAATGTAGAGTATGTAATGCATGATATGTTAGATGAATGAAATGATATATATATGATATGTATCTTTACATTAATGTATATATATGGTTGAATGCAAGTATGTAGGAATGCAATCAATGTAATGTATGTAAGCAATGCATAAATGTATGAATGAAAGAATGATATACAATGTATGCATGAAGGTATATAATGAATGCTAGATATGAATGCAAGGTATACATGTAATGATAGATATGAATGCATAATGTATACATAATGTAATACAATATATAATGATAGCATGTATGGTAATGTAGAATATATGATGCAAGCATGTATATGTCCACTGTTTTTTTTTTCTTACATTTTTCTTTCCCTTCCCTTTCCATTTCAGTTTTTTTTCCCTTTTTTTCCCATCTTCTATTTTTACATGTTGTATACAAAGTATATAATGTATAGATGCATGTAAGTATGTAATATGCATTAATGACTTGTATGTAGTGAAAATAAGTATATGTATGTAACTTAATGATATGTGAATGGATATAATGCCTGAACTGAAGTATGCATGTATATGGGATATGAATTAATGATATATATATGTGTTAAGTAATGTAATGTATGTATTCACATATATTTTGAGTTAAATATATGAGTTTGTATGCATATATTATATGTATGCATGTATGCAGGAATGAATGTAATATAATGTAGAGTATGCATATATGATATGTATGTAGGCATGTATGCAATGTATGTATGTATACATGATATGTATGTATGCATCTATATATATATGTACAGGTGCATGAATGAATGCAAGTATGCATATATAATATATATGTAGGCATGTATGTATGTATACATGATATGTATGTATGCATGTATGCAATGTAATATACATTTCTATAAACTGAGTTAACCTATAACCTTTTACACACATGCATTCATACACCCTTTGACACCATGTATCCCATGTCATATAAACCTACCTATCACTAAATCTGAGAACATTAACACATATCCTTTCACACACATGCCAAACACACATACACACTCACTTACTCTTTTACCTCTCCTTCTATATATATATATATATATATATATATATATATATATATATATATATATATATATATATATATATATGTGCCTATATATGTAGCTTTTCTATATATCTATGTATATGAATATGTGAATGTGAATAATATATATACATTATATGACTAAGTTTGTGTGCCTTGTTAGCTTACGGTTTAGTTTTGTGCTTGGTTTAACAAGTGACTTAGGCTATGAGTTAGTAGCTATCTTGGATACTTGATTTGCATAAATTTAGTTTGTTTAGACCTAGAATTGACAAACCTAGACTAGTTGACCATTGTTGACCCAACCCTAGCTAGTTTGACCATAGTTGACTAGAGTTGACCTAGTTTGACTTTATAGTTGACTAGAGTTGACCAAGAGTTGACTTTGACCTAGATTGACTTAGACTCTTATAGATTGCATTATAATTTCAATTACCATATAAATTGAACTCTTTATAACCTGTGTTGCTCTAACTAGGACTCTGTGACTCCAGTTGGCCATCTTTTCATATCAGCTGTTCATGGTATCAGGCGAGTACATTCTCTGACCGTTTCATACTTGATAGGATTTACATTTACGCTCTAGATTACTTTACTTGATGTTGTCACGTTGTTAACACGGATTGGTACTATATGGATCCCTTCATGAGATGTTATCCCCCTCGGGAGCATCAGATACATCATGTCATGTGCGTTTCACTTTCATCATGTATTCCTGTGCTTTCACCATTCATGTGCACTCTCGTGATTCATGTACTCTCATGTTCATGGAGCCCCCATGTTTATATTCATGTGCACCCATTTATGGGCTCCCATGTGATATCATATGCAATAACATAACCTGTCTGGATCCTTGTGTATTGATTGGGGTATGGGGGAGTATAAATGGTCATATGAACAATTCCAAAGTAGTGTAGTCATGTGCAAACTTTCATGTTTATTATCAAGCCGTTCACATGTCTATCTTGTACTCTACATCACTAGTCATTGTTAGCTCTTTACTTATAGTAGATATTTCTTTACAGCCATCTCTTTTACTTCATATATTTTCTAACGTTTTATGTATCTTACTCTATAGCATATTTATATATCATGTCATATTATGAACTGCGTGAGATGTATTGTGCTCGCTCCCGTCCTGACTGGACCTGTTGATAAATTTTACAGATAGCTTAGAGGTTACCTGCTAGCCTAGAGGAGACACAGTAGAGGTTAGAGTAGATGGCTAGAGTTTTTCTTATTTTATTTTCAGTTGTCTTGAGTTGTATTTATTTTATGCTTGTTTGAGTTGGTGTTGATAACACCGAGATTTATTTCTCTCTGTTGTACTTTTCTTATGGATTCATAGTTATCTTATCGTGCTACTTCTAGTTTTGGTGATTGAGTTGTATCCTGCTGTGATTGTCCTCCGTACGGAGAGTATATCATATTGTATTTAGTTTTAGTTGTGACCTAGAACAGCGTTCTATCGTCGACACTGCGGCGTAGGCTGGACGTACCCATTTTTCGTGCCCTACACTGGGTGCGGGTCGTGACATTAGGTTATGTGGACGCTTTGTTAGCTTCATCCTTCTTCAATCCTAGAAAAGGTGCAATGGTCGAACATGATGCTCAATCAGGCATCTCTTCATGGCTAAATTAGCATGAGCCTCTATTTTTTTCTTTTGTTGTGATTTGGATAAACCCAAATACGGATGCCCTTATCCATACCCACAACAACCTCTACCCCATTCCCTCTATATATGTTATCAATGAGAAAGCTACTTACATTCTTTCTGGCTACCAATATTCTTCTCTTTCTCTCTTATTTTTACAATACGTTATCAACACCAAATGCTCTATGAGTTCGAGGCCAGGCCATCGGTTTAACGACAACAAAGGTTAGATATGGATAAGCGAAAAAGGTTAAAGTATTTTTGAGTATTTTGTTGATTGTTTAACTTTTTATGTTACTCGATAATTGTGATGGAGATTATTCACATATATTTCACTATTGTTTGGGGTGCTGATTGATGTTTAATTATTTGTTTATGAAATTTGAATTCGACATGAATTAATGCACATTTTTCTGAATCATATTGTTCATGACTCACGAGTCACATGAGTTTGAAAATACATGCCCGGGATCCAACACTTATCTAAGTAGTTCAAAGGTGAATGAAGTGGTTTTTGTTAATTTTGCATCAATAATTCACTCTTTGTTTTAGATATCAGGGTTTTGGTTTTCCAATTGGGTTTATATTTTGGATGCTTTATCATCAACACAGTCCTAATGCATTCTCCTGCTTCTCCAAGAGAATTTAAATTTCACACTGTTCCGATTGTATTAGTAATTAGATAAGTTTTCTCCCCGACATACAGGACCGCATTTTAATATTTGAGCTATACATATGGTCATATCAGGATTTTTTTCAAGCGAAGAAGATTGTTTAACTTATGAAGAATGTATGAAGTCTAAATATCATACCATCTTATTCATTTGTGTATCCTGAAAATAGTCCTTTCAAATTTGCTACCTTGTACTAGTCAGGCATGTTTCATTTGTACAAGGTTTATTTACTACCAAATAAATGAAAAAGCCCTTGTTTTTAATATGTTCTTGATTAAACATTTTGTAATTATTAAATTCTATGTTGCTCTAGTATGATGAGATCAATCTATGGGGGTAACAAAGAAAAAGAAGTGCTGGAAAGAAAAAATCAGGCTAAAATTTAGATTTCTATTAGTGAATCAATGACCGACGTCAGAAATTATTTAAAATTATTTAGTCTTCTGTTGCATTTTGTAGTTTCGGTCCTAAATATATGCCTAACACCATGAGACACATACACTACATATTTTTGTAAGTGTTCCTAGATTGCTTCTGAATCATTGATCACTGTAATTTGGCTGGCTTATCATGTTTGTTCCGATATTTATATGTTCAGCCTCGGTTCCTTGGGACTTATTTTGTTTATCATGTGGTACATGAGGTAGAAAAAAATGCAAATTATATTGCCTTCTTTATTAACAGTCAGAGTCAAGTTGGAATGTGATTGTTCTTCTAGATTTTGTATGAGATTATTCAGTCCCAGACCTTTTATATATAATATAGGGCCCTTGAGATGCACATTCTTTTTATGTGAGAAAGGACGTGTATTGTTCAACGTTAGATTATTCTAAGAAGTCATGTAGCCATGAATACAGAACTCTTACAAGTAAACTTGCTCAGCAATCATGAGACTTATAATTAATCGGCATAGGGAGGTGCTACCTCCAGATTATCACTTATTGAGATAAACTTTTTTTTGCTAATTTGATTGAGGAATTCATCATTAAATAAAGGAAAAGTACTAATGTTGTTAAAGGATTCATGTATACCAAAGAATTGGTGAAAACATATGACCAGAATTTTTAGTTTTATATTTCTAAATGATGTAGTCAATTGTTGAAGAACTATTTTTTCAATAATTTCAGTATCAATTATTTTGAAACCTGTGCTAGTATCATATTTTAGCTTACTTCTCTTTCCTTTGTTAAGTATATTTTTTGTGGGTTTATTTTTAAATAGATACAAAATGCATGCTCACATATGAGTTAACATGAAGATATGCTATTTGCTTGCTTAGTCTCGTACCATCCAAATTGGTGCATGCATGAGAGGTGTTGCGCTGCATGTCCAGGAAAAATCAGTCGTCCTGCTGGCCCCTGGAAGACCGACAATATTGCCAATCACAAAATATGGTTGATAATACTTTAGAACTCCTAATAAACAAAATAGACCTGAAGTTCTATGTCTAGTTGTCCTACAAACACCAACCTGAATGTTGGTATTTCATAGTGGCGTATTTCTTAAAGTTGTAAACCTCTTAAATTAGAATTTTAAAATTGGTGACATAAAGTTGTTCCATCCGTAGGGATACTACGGATACATCATTGTCCTACTAATTATCATAGACCCCAAGTTCTATGTTTAGAATTATTATTATTATTATTGATTAATAGTATTTATATTTGCAACTATTGTAATATATTAACATATCTAGAAACTGGAATCCATGAAAATATTAGATAGAGACATCTTATGCATGACTGGTAGTGCTACTACCGACACCATCCTTATGATTAGGATCTTTCTCTCCAATATCACTACCAAAATAAGTCATATTGGCGACGAATTTAGCGACGCCAGTCATATACGTCGGTAATATTTGTGTATTTAGTGACGTTATATAAAAACGTCATTGAACGTCACTATCAGCGACGTTTAGCGACCGTTAGCGCCACACATTATGCTTTGGAAAGCTGATGTCGCGGTCTAGTCGCAAAACGTCACTGTTTTGTTTAACTCAGCGACGTTTTGCAACTCCATATTAGGGACGTCGCCAGTTTTTTATTGAATATCGATGTTTAGCGACGTCCTTTGTGGACGTCGCTAAAATGTTTCATATAGGGTTCCATTCGATCGATCTTTTATTTTCTTTCATCTAAAATTTTCAATCTCCCGCTCCCCAAATTTCTCTCCCCCTTTCTCTCTCCTCTCCGGGGACCCCCTCCCTCCGGCGACGCCTCCCTCCGGCTACCCCCTCCCCGCGGTGACCCCCTTCCTTGCGACGACCCCCGTTCCTCCGGCGTCCCCCCTCCACCGTTGATTCCCCTCGTCGACGTCGACCCGACTCCGACGCCAACCCGACTCCACCGCTGCTCCAGCCCCAGCAACCCCGACCCGACTCCGACCAAGGCAGGTAAACCCTAACTCCCTCCTCCTGACGTGCTGACACAGACACGATACGACATACACAACATGCACACACACAGACACGACACACACGACACGCACACACACCACTACAAGAAAATAAAACATACTTGATGATCACCACTAGGGTAGTTTTCAGGTCGGATCTAGACAAACTCAGCAGCCATGACTTATGATCCCGTCCTCTCAAGTCTTACAGGTACAAGTCCTACGGTTGGGTCACAAGTTAGGGTCGAATCGAATCTCTTCCAACTTTACTATAGGTATTTCAATATGATCTATAACCACATTAAGAATTGGACAAATATAAGATTGTTTTAGTGGAAGCGTAGCAGGCATCTGACCTGATCGGAGTGTTAGTAACTGTTTAGAGTGTCGGTGGGTGTGTGAATAATAATAATAATAATAATAATAATAATAATAATAATAATAATAATAATAATAATAACAACAACAACAACGTTAAGAATTGGCATACTTCACGATACCTAGCATGATTTTGAGGATCAACATTTGGAACATATCCTATTAGTCCAAAGATGAGCCCATCAAAAAATAGGATAATTAAAATAAGATCCTCTTGACCAAGTAACAACTCTAGCAAGATGGTCGCAAAGAACCCAAGACTAAGACTTGTAAGTTCTGGTTTTTAACTCAATAGGAAAAAAATCTAAATCGGTTTTAATTCGATTCTCGATTGATTTTAGCGCATCCAAGGTCATTTTTATGATCGATCATAAACGTTATCTTTGTTTGGGCATGCACATGTTTTCTTTTGTTCTTAGTCATGGGTGAGCACATATACCTATGTACAGCTAGTCGCACACCCGTACTAAACCCACCCGCATACGCGTTTATGTTCTTGAGAAACACAACCACTATGGGCGCACCAGATCTATAACTGCTCGCACGTGCGTGCTTGTTCTATTACTGCGGGCGAGCACAAACACATTTACCCACGTGAGCACCTATGCACCTTTATGTCATGGACACTTGTGCGATAAGCTACCCCCTTAAAATATGACTAAGCTCTCTATAAGGGGCCTACTCTCCCTCTTCCCTTTCCATCCTCATATATACAGTATAAGTTTTTAAGCGAAAAATGAGGTTTTTGAACTACCAAAAACAGGGGTAAACCAATGTGATCATGAACAGACAATATTTTTGAAAGTTTGAGCGATGTTGGCGCATTGACGCAAAAATTGAGGCATCTATTTTGCACTTAGCAGTCGCATGTCACATGAATCAAGTTGCATGATTCATCGCTTTTAATTGAAGTGTCATCGACGCATGATTTTTTGAAAATCAGAGCATCATCTATGGCTGACAGTGCTCTATCATGTACCTATAAATAAGAGTGGGTATATGTGAGTGAGTGTCATTAGAGTGTTAGAGAGTTAGTTCAGTCCTAGTACCTAGAGTGTATAGAGTATCTTAGAAGTATAGGTATGATTGGTACAGTGTTTTGAGCCATTCTCTAGAAATTAAATTTACTTATGCCAAGCCTTTTAGGCCTATCAGAGTTATAGATTTTTTCGAAAATCTAGTATAACGTTGATTGCCTCAAAAGGCTTGCATAAGTAAGAGTGTATAGAGTGAGTATACTAGTAGTATATCGTAGTATCCTAAAGTGTATAGAGTGGGCTTCCCTACTTCTTTTCTTCTCATTCGGTTCATTGAGCCGACTATTTCGCATCATATGATATCTACCTCTACCTCAGCCTAGAGAAGTGTGGAAATATTAATGTTAACCAAGGTTCACAGTATCGGTATCGGTATCAGACAATTCATTACTAAGGGCAACATGAAAATCTCATCAACCCTTTCGGTCTATAAGAGTTACTTCACTCAGTTTGTCAAGACAAGTAAAGTTTTTAAATGTTTACGGTATATATACCGTCAACATTTGGTTTTGCCTTGTAGCTACAGGCAGTTGCCTGTATTTTGCCTTATGACTTGGCCTATGGCCTGTGCTTGAGCAGTGTGGACTTCCAGGTTAGGGGGTTAGTTCAAGATTAGCATTGTTTAGATATTAGTTTCAGTTAAAGGGTTAGTTTAGATTAGGATATTAATTTATGTTAGAAGGAATATGAGAGTTAGTAGATGTTAAAGTAGGATATTAATTTATTAGTTAGGATAGATAGTTTGACTTAGGATACTGCTCAAGCACAGGCCAAAGGGTTGATATTGGGTATTAATTTAAATTTTTTTACTTGTCTTGACAAATTGAGTGAAGTAACTCTTGTAGACCCAAAGGGTCGATATTGGACAGTTGGTGTCGTGTACTCCTACAAGTACAATTATACCTCGACAGACACCTTTTTTACAAGAGGTTGGGGAAAATTTGCCCTTAGTAATGAATTGCAAGTAGGAGACGAGTGCATTTTTTGAGCTGCTGTCAAAGGAAAATAATAATATTGTGATAGATGTTGAAATTCTCGAAATACGGAAGCAACTTAAAAGTATTTGTGGTGGTGAATAAACCCCTAGTGTAGCATTGTTCCTTAACATTTAAACTCCAAATTTCCTCCTATAAGAATATTATGTGCTAATAGAGTTCTTTCTTGTTTCGAATTAAAATTTCTCTGCAACTGTAGAACTCTATGATGATGTAGAATGTACAGTCAAAACACGACTTAAATTTTCTGCAAAGACTTGCAGCTTCAAAACACGACTTGCGTAACCCAAGCTCAACTTGCTGAATGATTGTCAAAACAATATTAAATTTTCAAGCTGAGACGGCCAATTCATTTGTGAGTAATAGTGAAGAAGTGCCAATGAGTGAAATGTCACCAATAATCTCAGTTTTCTCTAAACTGTCACTCTCTACTGACCTCTATCTAAATTGCGCACCCATATCTAAACTGCCTTAACATTCATTCACTGACTGCAATGTGCATGTATCTATCTTACAGAATTATCCTTAATTGGATATGGATATAAATTACTACTTACGGAATCGTTCGTGGATGTACAACCGTCATCCTGATGACATGTGCGGTGTGCGGAATAAATTCATAGAGGGTGTACAGCAGTTCCTGCAGTCTGCCAAGGCGTTCCCTCAGTACATGGACGGTACCAAAATTAAGTGTTCCTGTGTGAGATGTCGCAACTTAAAATACCATCCAGAAGTAGAAGTCACGTATCATTTATACTCAAAGGGTTTCACGCCGAATTACTATCAGTGGAGCGCGCACGGAGAACTTGTCTTTAGCATCGGAGTATGAGCCTTATGTGGATGTCTACAACAACGCTGCTTACGACGATGGGTTGGTGAACATGATTTTTGATGCGGCGGGGCCTAATTTCGATCCGGACGATCATGATGCACCTGAGGAGGCACCGAACGCCGATGCTGCACAGTTCATGGAGTTGTTGGAGAATGCAAGGACTCTATTATATCCTGGTTGTGAGGATCATTCACCGTTGGAGGTGGTTACAAGATTGTTGAGCATCAAATCCGATTTTAACATGTTGCAAGATTGCTACAACCGTCTTATGGAGTTGCTTATAAAAATATTGCCTAAGGGTGCTAAGTTGCCTAAAGACTTCTACCGGTCTAAGAGGATGGTAAAATCGCTCTGGATGGGATACGAAAAAATCGATGCATGTCGCAATGGGTGCATGTTGTACTACAAAGATGACAAGGATGAAGACGCCTGCAGATTTTGTGGTGCCGATCGCTACAAGGGTAGTGGTAGAGAAAAGTCTGTCAGTGCCAGGAAGCCTACCGTTTCGATGCACTACTTGCCGTTGACGCCGCGGTTGCAGCGGTTGTTTATGGTGAAGGAAACTGCAGAAAACATGAGTTGGCATAAGCGGGAATAGACCGAAGGAGTGTTGGATCACCCATCTGATGGAGACGCATGGAAGCACTTTGATCGAGAGTATCCAGATTTTGCTTCTGATCCGCGTAATATCAGATTGGGTCTCTGCTCCGACGGTTTTACCCCATTCGGACTTTCGAGATTCCAGTATTCGTGTTGGCCTGTGATCGTCACTCCGTACAATCTACCGCCTTGGATGTGCATGAAGACTCCGTATATGTTCCCTACCGTTATTATCCCAGGTCCGAACAATCCGAAAAGGAACATCAATGTGTATTTACAGCCATTGATTGATGAGTTGAATCAGCTGTGGGAAGTAGGTTCCAACACGTACGATGTATCTAGAAAACAAAATTTTCAGATGCTGGCATCACTTATGTGGACCATCAACGACTTTTCGGCCTATGGTATGTTATCTGGATGGAGCATGCATGGTCGTCTTTCATGTCCGTATTGCATGGACCGCACTATGGCTTTCCGTTTGAAATACGGAGGCAAACCGTGCTTCTTCGATTGTCATCGACAATTCCTGCTGAAGGATCATCCGTACCGGAGGAACAGGAAAGCTTTTCGTGCTGGCGTTGTGGAGAAGGCTAATCCCCCGCCAAGATGGCCCGGATACACGATATGGGAAGAGGTAAAAGATTTACCAATAACTATTGAAGAGCCTACTACGGGCTACAAGTGTGACGGATTTGGTCGCACTCATAACTGGACGAAGAGGAGTATATTCTGGGATCTGCCATATTGGAGCACCAATCTGATTAGACATAACCTTGATGTCATACATATCACGAAGAATGTGTTTGACAATATAATTAATACTGTAATGGACGTAAAGGGGAAGACGAAAGACAATCCAATTGGACTTGGATGAAATATGTAGACGTCCTGCATTGCATTTGATAGAGGACATGAATGAAAAGTTGAAGCAGCCTAAGGCAATTTTCTCACTGGAGAAGGAGGATAAAGTGAGACTTTGTAGGTGGATTCAAGGTCTAAAATTTCCAAACGGGTATGTTTCGAACTTGAGAAGATGCGTCGACCTCAAGGAGAACAAACTGACAGGTATGAAGAGCCATGATTGTCACGTATTCATGGAGAGGTTAATTTCGATTGCATTTCGAGAATTCTTACCCCCGGTTGTTTGGGATCCATTGACCGAGCTTAGTATATTCTTCAGAGATCTTTGTTCTAGTAAGTTGCTCGTCGATCGTCTAGAAAAGCAGGAGAACGATATTGCGGAAACACTGTGCAAGCTCAAGAAGGTATTTCCTCCTGGATTCTTCGACTCCATGGAGCATTTGCCAATTCATCTTTCCTACGAGGCACGTGTTGGCGGGCCCGTCGGTTATCGGTAGATGTACCCGTTTGAGCGATATTTGAACCACCTAAAGAGGGTTTAATGTAACGCCCCAGAACCAGAATACTGGAGAGCGGGGGCATACATAGCCAGCTACGTATATTGAAATAGAATTCACCTCGCTATACGGTCACGACTGTCTAGATACATGAGGGTTTAACTACAAGCCATCAGTCTCTTATGGTCATGAACAAGACTATTGTCTCAATCTCAAGCAAGTAAAAGCAATTACAAGATGTTAGAGCATCAAATATACAATAGTAAGGCGTCCCATACATTACATATTTGGATGATCATGAAGCTAGTCATACAAAATGTGAAGACTAGCAAGATTTTTAGTCATACATGATCAACCCTAGGATTCGTCAATCATGGTACAGCCCGTAGGCAGACAGTAAGTAAAGTACAATACGAGCTAACACGTGCTCGTCGGCTAAACGTCTCAAAAGAATATTTTTACAATAAAGTGGGAGAACAAAAGGAAAACCCACTCGTTGCCTTGGTTACGCCTGGTGGTCACCATCTGGCTGGAAGGTAGGGAGATCCTCTAGAGCTACTCCGGTATCTGGCCATACGAAACCAGCTGGGTCAGATCCCAGAAAGAGCAAGTGCCACAAAGGAGGCTATACTTAAGAACTAAAACCAACAATTAGCACAAGATATAATTATATAATAAAGACTGGTAATATATGAAATCATGATGATATACGATAAGATAACCATGGGACTATTCGGATAACCGAGTTACAACCCTTAAACCAAACAAGGACCGGGGTTGTAACCCTTCGTCTGAACGAAACTTGGTTTTCCACCATTTATCGATAAAGTAAAGCACAAGCAATCAGGTCATGTTACATTCTTGTACAGGATCAGGACAAGACTAGACTGGGTTAGACTCCATCCAATCAATCACGGCCAAGCAATGAGATTATTCCAACAGCCACAAGCCATGCAGACCATCCAGGTTATCCAGGTCGAATATCTGTTCATGGAGGGTGCAACATATGTCAGTGTGCTGGAATTGTGCCCTATTTATCAGTAGGCTACAAGTCCACTTGCGCGCCCAGATAACGGGATTGCCTGTAGCTGGGAAATCTCTTCATGACTACTGGATTGTTCTAGTTATTAGCCTTAGTAAATTTCAGTGGGTACCCCTGACCGTGGTACTCAGGGGTCCCTGTCCTAGACATGATGCAAGACAATACTGGT
This sequence comes from Iris pallida, assembly GCA_029216955.1. Taxonomy (NCBI): domain Eukaryota; kingdom Viridiplantae; phylum Streptophyta; class Magnoliopsida; order Asparagales; family Iridaceae; genus Iris; species Iris pallida. The sequence continues at coordinate 3,828,812 of JANAVB010028819.1, forward strand.
TCATTTATACAAGCACAATCGTCCACGGTGTCCAGGCCATTCATTCTTTTCATGTCATGCTAGCTGTCGTAACAGCATATCGAGGTATGTCATGTCAGGTTTACTTATCAAAAGTGCGCCACGATGGGCCACTATCATGTCATGTTACTTGTCAATCATCCTTGTCATGAGTGCGCCACAACGGGCCACTGTCATGTCATGATACATAATTAGAATTAACAATGGTATAAGCATAATGTAACAACTAAATAGAAAAAGGGGTACAAGGACTGTGGGAGGAGTCATGCGGCTCAGGGGACAAGGGCATGCGGCTCGGAAGGGGGAGCAGGCTCATGCGGCCGGGGAAAAGAGCGCATGAAGGGGGCCAGGGTCAGAGGCTCATACGGCTAAGGGTGACGGGCTCATGCGGTAGGGGCTTATGCGACAGGAGATTATGTGGCAGGGGCTTATGCTGCAGGGACTCATGCGGCTAAGTCGAGCAAGCCATGCGGCTCGGCTAGAAGAAGCCATGCGGCAAGAAGGGGACAGGCATATGCGGCAGTGGGGGAAAACAAGCTCATGCGGCTCGGGGGACCAAAGCCATGCGGCTAAAGGGAAAGGGCACATGCGGCCAGGGAATTGGGTTCATGCGGCAAGGGGTCTTATGCATATGCGGCAGTGGGGAAACAAGCTCATGCTGCTGGAGCTAACTTGAGTCATGCGGGTGAAGGCCATGCGACAAGGGCCATGCGGCCAAAGGGGACTTGCCGCATGAAAAAGCCATGCGGCTAAGTACTGTTCTTCTTCTCCACTTTTCCGAGAAGGAGAACCATGATGCCATTGCTTCCAAGCTCTATTAATCCTTCATCTAGGATCAGAATTCGAACTTCCGTAGGTCGAAATGGGGCAGAAAGAAATTCTTTACAACATGGAACCATCAAAACTTGAGAATAACAAGGTTTAATATATCAAAACCCAAAAAATTCGAAAATGCAACAAGCTTAGATCTACATGAAATGAGCCATGGAAATTAAAAATGCTAAGTACTAAAGTGTATTAGAATCTCATGAGAAAGAAAATGGAACAACAAAATTGAGTTCCTCCATGAAGCAAGTTGCACTTGCCTAAGTCTCTCTGGTAGGTAGAGAGAGTTAATGGAGGAAGAAGAAGAGTTATGAGGATTAATGGAAGAGAGAGAGAGAGGTTAGGTGGCTTATAAAGGAAGAGAGTGGTGGAGGTTGGTCCACATACAACAAAATCGAACCAAGCCGAACCAAGCAAACCGAACCGAACCAATCAAGATGAAATGCCAAAATAAACCATACAATGAGACAGGCAACATGAGTCAAAACACGTACACGTATACCAAAATATATAATACGAACCACGTGCGTTACAACTCTACCCACCTTAAAAGAATTTCGTCCTCGAAATTTAATTAAGAGGCTAGAGAGGCAAGGACAAGCTATATTAATCACAAGCAAGTTATAACTAGACAATCAATCAAGCAATCATTCATGCAAGCAAGGAAGCTGAGGGTATAAGGCATAAGAAGGACATTATACCTTACGAGTCAAACATGTCGGGATATCGCGATCGGATATCATCCTCACGTTCCCACGTTGACTCACCTAGAGAGTGATGACCCCAAGCAACACGGACTAAACTAATAGTCTTGTTCTTGAGTATCTTCTCTCTCCGGTCCAATATGGATACGGGTCTCTCCTCATACGAAAGGTTGGTACCAACAACCAATTCCGAATGATCAAAGACATGACTCGAATCCGGGATATACCATCGTAGTTGGGATACATGGAATACGTCATACTCCTCATACAACGACGGCGGAAGGGCGAGACGATAGGACACATCACCTACTCGCTCGAGGATATATAACAGTCCAATATATCTAGGACTAAGCTTTCCCCGTACGCCGAAACGAATGATATCACGACCCGCACCCACCGTGAGAGTACGAGTACGTAACAGCGCCCAGCCTACGCCGCAGTGTCGACGGTAGTAGAACGCTGTTCTAGGTCATGAACTATAACTAACTAACATGAAATACTCTCCATAAGGAGGCCAACACAGAGGTACAACTCAATCACAATCTAGAGATAGGATATGGCACGATAAAATAGATAAGAAAAATCCTCAACTGAGGTACAAAAGAAATGAAATAACAAGTCTTATCATCTCTAAAAATATACAACTCTGAAAACAAGGACAACAGCTAAACATGAAAAGAAACAGTCTAAGCTATCTATACTATACAAGGGTATCATCCTCAGCAGCTGCCTGAACCTCGCCAAGGGTCCAGGTCGCGAGTGTCATCTAGGTAAGCTCCAAAGTAAGGGGTGCATGGTTCCTCATCATCCTCTGTGAAATTTTCAACAGGTCCAGTCAGGACGGGAGCGAGCACAGTACATCTCAACAGTTCATAGCAGGTTAGAAAATATAATCATGCAGTAAAGTAAGATATAGATACTGAAGAATTGCAGTATGTAAACAGAGAGAGAGAACTGTAATAGAAGTATCTACTATAAGTAAAGAGCTACCAGTGACTAGTGATTTAGAGTACAAAGTCGACATGTGAACGGCTTGATTTGCACATGGCTATACTAAAGAGGCGTATATGGCTATTCTACTTTGGAATTGTTCACATGGCTATTTATACTCTCTCGTACTCCCAATCAGTACACAAGGATCCAACCAGGTTATGTTATGATTCTATGTAACGGCTCCCGAAGGGTGGTACATAGTAGTCCCATAAATGGGGATTCTGGAAAACCCAATAAATGGGATAAGGATTCAAAGAAGACTCTGTGATCATAAGAGTATATGTCACAAGTGATCAAAGAACCAAAGAAGCATAGTGATACGCCATGTAAGTAAAATGCACAAAACATAGAGTACCCGATGCTCCCTGAAGGGATAACATCTCAAGAAGGGATCCATATAGTACTAATCCGTGTGACCAACATGACAGTATCAAGTAAAGTAATTTAATGCAGGAAAATAATTCTAAGCAGGATATGAAATGATCAAACAATGTACTAGCCTCGTATCTGAATGTCTGAAGTAAATGTACTATCCGAGATGAGATACCTGACTCCTAGTTAGAGCAACACAAGTCAAGATGTATACAGGGGATGATAATAGTAATCTACAATGCATCTGCATGCTGTCTAGGTCAAACTAGACTAAAGTCAACCCTTGGTCAACTCCAGTCAACTATACTAGTCAATGCTAGGTCAACTAAGTCAAACTTAACCCAAACAAGTCCGATAAGTCTCACTAGGCCTAACCAAGCCTAGTCTAGCAATCACACTCCAATCATAAGGCTATACAAGCCAACAAAAGCACACATCAAGGGCACCTCATATTCATGCATATTCAACATTATATATATATACAAAAAGGAAGGAACTAACATGTAGGCTATGTGTGTGTGTGAACATGGAGGTGTACATGAAAAGAGAATTCAACACTAGGCTATATATCATTGTACTCACATATATACATATCTATATACACATATATGTATATAACTATAGGAATCTCTATTTATCACATTAACACATTTAGCCATATATAATATATATATATATATATAGAGAGAGAGGGATAGAGAAGAGCATGTAATTGTGTGAGTAAGAGTCTTGAGAGTGTCACATGATATAAACTTGTGTGTGTGTGTTATCATGGAATGAGTGTTAGGCAATGTGTGAGTGTTAGTGAGAGTGTCTAGAGGAAAACAGTGAAGGGTAAGATGTAGACTAATGTGTGGGTGTGCATTGTGTCATAGGAAATTAAGTGACAGTGTCTAGTGTCAATGTTGCTTGGTGTGTGTGATATACATGTTATATATATGCTAGGAGGGACTGCTCATATAGTCCTATGTAGAATGGTCAGGAATGAAGGGGGTGAACAATATAAGGGTTGATATCCTAGTGATGTGGAGCATCACCTGGACAAAAGTGAAGGAATCAACTGATTACGGAATATGTATTGAAACAGAGCATTAGTTCTATACTAATAACTCATCAATTTTGAAGAAAGGGTTTATACAAATGTGGTGAATGAGGGATATAGAGATCGAACATTATGTGAGATGTGGATTGATATCCTAGCTTATGGGCTGCACATGTATTGATGCATGATGCTCAAAACTGGCAGATGAGGTCTGATACCTTAGTGAAGTGGGCAGACTACTAAGGGTGTGTGTTAGCATGGGTTCATGGGAGGGTATGCATGTGTGTATGTGTAGCTATACATATAGGGTGTCAAACTATATTTAGAAATCAGTTTTCATATCAAAACTCAGGAATCTCTTTGATTGAAAACTCAGTTCACCAAACCAAGAACCAATTTCTCAGATTCTCAGGTATTGGGTAGATGACAGTTCACTATCTCAGTTAGCATTCAGCCAAGGTTCAGAATCTCAGTAAGTGAAATGTGAGTGTATAATGAAAATATCATCAATGTGTTTATTCCTAAGTTAAGTTCTCAGGTTTTAGGACATTTCATTCTCAGGTTTTTGTAGAAGGTGTCTCAGGAAATCTCAATTAACTGATACACCCAAAAACTGAATTCAACTACCTAAATTAACCAATGTAATTAATTAACAGTTATATAGGAATGATTCTAAACTACAACTAACATGATACATGAACTTAATTAACATATTTACATCAAAATAACACAACAAAAATGGAATTAAAATAGAGAATCAATATAACCTCTGATACACTGTACGTATCAGAAAACTCAAACAACCAACCATCATCAACCACTACAAAATATGAATCCCAGGCAAGCCATTTAAATCCCAATATATACGTGTATAATTAGTATCAAATAAATCATGATTTAACATCTAACTTCATAAAAAGAACTGGAAACAAGATCGAGACTGATACTTAACAGTCCACCCATTTGCCTATTCAAACCCAAGATTATAAATCAAAAACTTGATAATACATCAACAAATGGTTGGTAATTCACAAGCAACATGTACACGTGTCACACACTCCAAAATGTGTCCAATAACTGGACACGAACGTGTCCTAACTGAGAGATCGCACACACAGACACGACTGCTCTGCACAGTCTTGTGCAGGCGTGTCATCGAGTCGTGCGCCTGACACACGACACGTGACACGTCGTGCTCGTATCTACGGGTAGAGGAGGACTAGGGGTACGTGTACATGTGTCTGTATTGTGTCCAAGTGAGTCGTGTCAGGAGTTAAAGGGGTCGCAACAGAGCCAAAACTGTGCGTGCGTGTGACAGTGTAAGACCCATGTACACGTGTTTTCGCGTCCGACACGAAATGACGTGTCCTGAAACTCGAGGAGGGGTCTGTCAGTGATGGCCCCCACCTCTGTGTCAAGTGGCACGAGTCCACGTGTCCAATTCGTAGAGAAAATAGTGTGTGTCATTCGGGCACCTGTGTGCTGTGTCGTGCAGCGTGTCCACGGCCGTTTCCGACACGGAAACGACACAAAAATAATCTCAGTCTTCACAAACATTGCTACACATACCTAGATCTAGAGATCCATGAAATTAGAATTCAAAAATATGAAAAATAAATCCTTTGTGACATTTTCACAAATACATGCACATACACCATGATACGTGTCCGATACGGACACCAAACGAACACAAATTGACACAAATCCAATACCTACGGCTAGGGGACACCTAGGGCTTCCCATCCATGCAAAGAAAACAAAATTTGGTGGAGGGAATAGGAATTTACCTATATGTTGAAATTCCAATGAAAAGCTCCAAAAGGGGGGTTTCTCCTTGTTAGCCAAACTCTCCAAATTGCCCCAAGGCTGGGATTATCCTCCATGAACAACAAGAGGGAGACAATTAGAATCTAATGCAAGTAGTTTGAACCAAAAAGGAGTTAAAATGGAAAAGTTATGGATTGGGGAAGATGGCTATACCTCTTTTTTCAAAGCTTGAGAGAAAAATAATAAAAGAAGCAAGAACAAATGGAAGAGGCATTAAATAGGGGTGTGGAACCCTAGGTTGGCTGCCATGGGTGGGCTTGTTGGGGTTTGGGCTTAAGTCATGGGCCTATGGTTCAATTCACAAGTCATTAAATCACAAGTCATTGCATTAAACCATAAGTCATGACTTAATTTCACTAAACCAAATCCCCTCATTCTAAAACCAATCTCTAATGACTAAATGGGTTAACTCTAGTTAGGCTAGGGTTACCATAGCTAGGGTTAGGTTCTAGGCTAGTCTACAAGTCTCAAACTAGTCAAGACTAACATAACACATAGCAATATTTAATTAATATTAAATTCACAAAATTTTTCATAAATTATAATAAATTCAAATAAATCCTAAAATGACCAAAATACCCTCTAGGCTAAAATGTACTAATTAAACATCTTAATCACATGGCTAGGCTCTAGGAAAGACAGTCTCTACGGTTACACTAGCCAAACACCAAAATCATAAGTCATGATTTAAAATAGTTTTAAATGATTAAAAAATTACCAAAAATCATGTCATGATTTAAATATCATTAATAAATAATTAAAAATTACAAAATTTTAAAATTACCCTTATTTGAAAAACTGGTGTTACAATCCTACCCACCTTATAAAAATTTCGTCCTCGAAATTAAAATGTTCCTACTCATTCTAGGTCAAACCCCCGCAATCAAGTCTCAGAACTTAAATAAAACATACGATTAAAAAGGACGGCATATAGGGTCATGGCATACGGTGGTAGTGAAGTCTCATCTAGGTATATTAGTCATGCTAACCAAAATGGTCATAGGGTATCAAAACACACAAGCAATCTAGGGTGCTAACTAGAAAAGATACAGAAATAACAATCATCAAGACTGTAAGGTAGTCTACCCTCCTATATGAAAATTGGTACTTATCAAAAATAAAATATAATAAAGATAACTACCAATTATCTATTAAGGGATAATATTCAAGAAAATTAAAATCAAAAGTTAAGGAATGAAAGTCAATTGCATGGAATCCAATCACAATATGTATATATAGAGAGTGTGTTAGAGAGGGAAAAGCTAGCATTAGGTGAATGTTATGTGGTTCGTGTGAAATATACATGAAGGTGTATAGGAGGATTTGGGTATCAACTATAGCTATCAAGTTACTCTATTCATGGCATATTGGTTAAGCAATCTACAAGGCACAAGCTATTTACTCATAACGTGTATGGCTAACCGTATATATAAGTATATCTATATGTATAGAGAGGTAGAGATTTAATTGCATCTACCACACATTATAACATGTATACAGAACTATATATATATATATATATATATATATATATATATATATATATATATATATATATATATATATATATATATATAGCTATATGAACATAACATAGAAATGAAGGGTTAGGTTTTCATGGCAGTTGTGAACATTAGTATAGGGTGTCAAGTGTACATGGGTTAAAACTTGAAATGAAGGGTTCATCATTCAGCTTTGTTCAACATTACATATTAAATCTGAAATTGAACTACACATTTGTAAGCAATAAAAAAAATGTTAACATGTATTCAGTTTTCAAAATTTTGGAGAAATTCGAACATCAAAACTAACTCAATGTTTTCCACAACCTAACATGTAAGAGTATGAAACCTAACATTATATACCTACACACAATAATGTATACGGCTCAAACATTACTATTAAAGAAAACTGCAAATTGACTAATCACTTAGAATTCAGACTTAAAGGGTTAATATGTACACAGTCTCAGATTTGACGAATTCAACACAAAACTCAACCAATTTCTTAGAACTTGAAACCCTGTAGGTAACATATATGTGCAGTAATATAAACTTAGAACTTGAAACCCTGTAGGTAACATATATGTGCAGTAATGTAAACAACAACTAATAACATGAAATTTAAATTTAATTTACGAAATTAATCTGGGAAACGGAGAACTAGTCATTGATACTGTCCTACATTAGAATCATTAGGATTTTGAAAAATTAACATCAACATATTAATATGCATTTAGATAGGTTGGTGATCAAGTGTAGCATGCATACGTGTCAGGCAAGCATCTGTGTCCACTATATTATATATTCTAAGGTAATACAAGAAATAATGGCATGAAAAAAATAATGATAAAATCTGTTCTGCTTATCTGTTTAAAAGAAGGAACCATTTGAAACCAGAGTTATAATATCAAATCTAAGTCAAGGTCTAGCAAAAATTACCGATTCATTGTATTAGGAAGAATTTATAGCAAGAAGTTACACTAGATTTATGATAACAGCTAAGCCACTCCTACTCATACTCCTACTCCTAAGTTATTTGATGATGGGGTACAATTTATAACAACAGAATGGTACGATAGAGATGATATGTTTAAAAACCTTCTCAAGATATAATCTGATAATCATATGCGTCTATCCAAAATCATGTTACTCAGAGTCCTCGCCATGCCAGTAAGCAAGGCTGCGATAAACGATAGATCCCATAGCTGGGGTATGCACCTCTACAATCATGTCGTCTGGAAATCTTGCTATGCCGACTAGTATAGCTGCGAGAAATTTCAAATCTCATAACCAAGATACGTACATCCGAAGTTAGGTCTCTGTGTTTTCGCCACGCCAGCTAATATGGCTGCGATAAACTACAGGTTCCATAATCAAGTAGACGTTTTACCATCCCTGTATTCCCGTCAACATATGTTATCAGAAAAATATCGTAACTCAGGCCTTAAAATTCATCTCGATAGGAAAAATCAAAATCAACAATGATCCAACAAAATCAAGTTCAGTAATCAAGGAGTGAGAGCAACGAAACAAGAGAAATGATTCAAATTGAAGTTTAAATAAGATTCTCAAGGGTCGTCCCAGGAATCTCTCAAGGAACCCTAACTGTGATTGAGTACCTTCAAAATATCCTAATCCTACTGCAGGCTGTAGTGATACTCTAGTTCGAATACCACTACACAAACTCGGCCTGCATAGGCCACCACTAAAAATGTGTCACGACCCGCACCCACCGTAAGGGTATGAGTATGTAACAGCGCCCAGCCTACGCCGCAGTGTCGACGGTAGAACGCTGTTCTAGGTCATGAACTATAACTAACTAACATGAAATACTCTCCATAAGGAGGCCAACACAGAGGTACAACTCAATCACAATCTAGAGATAGGATATGGCACGCTAAAATAGATAAGAAAAATCTTCAACTGAGGTACAAAAGAAATGAAATAACAAGTCTTATCATCTCTAAAAATATACAACTCTGAAAACAAGGACAACAACTAAACATGAAAAGAAACAGTCTAAGCTATCTATACTATGCAAGGGTATCATCCTCAGCAACTGCCTGAACCTCGCCAAGGGTCCAGGTCGCGAGTGTCATCTAGGCAAGCTCCAAAGTAAGGGGTGCAGGGTTCCTCATCATCCTCTGTAAAATTTTCAACAGGTCCAGTCAGGACGGGAGCGAGCACAGTACATCTCAACAGTTCATAGCAGGTTAGAAAATATAATCATGCAATAAAGTAAGATATAGATACTGAAGAATTGCAGTATGTAAATAGAGAGAGAGAGAACTGTAATAGAAGTATCTACTATAAGTAAAGAGCTACCAGTGACTAGTGATTTAGAGTACAAAGTCGACATGTGAATGGCTTGATTTGCACATGGCTATACTAAAGAGGCGTACATGGCTATTCTACATTGGAATTGTTCACATGGCTATTTATACTCCTCCGTACCCCCAATCAGTACACAAGGATCCAACCAGGTTATGTTATGATTCTATGTAACGGCCCCCGAAGGGTGGTACATAGTAGTCCCATAAATGGGAATTCTGGGAAACCCAATAAATGGGATAAGGATTCAAAGAAGACTCTGTGATCATAAGAGTATATGTCACAAGTGATCAAAGAACCAAAGAAGCATAGTGATACGCCATGTAAGTGAAATGCACAGAACATAGAGTACCCGATGCTCCCTGAAGGGATAACATCTCAAGAAGGGATCCATATAGTACTAATCCGTGTGACCAACGTGACAGTATCAAGTAAAGTAATTTAATATAGGAAAATAATTCTAAGCAGGATATGAAATGATCAGAGAATGTACTCGCCTCGTATCTGAATGTCTGAAGTAAATGTACTGTCCGAGATGAGATACCTGACTCCTAGTTAGAGCAACACAAGTCAAGATGTATACAGGGGATGATAATAGTAATCTACAATGCATCTGCATGCTGTCTAGGTCAAACTAGACTAAAGTCAACCCTTGGTCAACTCCAGTCAACTATACTAGTCAAGACTAGGTCAACTAAGTCAAACTTAACCCAAACAAGTCCGATAAGTCTCACTAGGCCTAACCAAGCCTAGTCTAGCAATCACACACCAATCATAAGGCTATACAAGCCAACACAAGCACACATCAAGGGCACCTCATATTCATGCATATTCAACATTATATATATATATACAAAAGGAAGGAACTAACATGTAGGCTATGTGTGTGTGTGAACATGGAGGTGTACCTGAAAAGAGAATTCAGCACTAGGCTATATATCATTGTACTCACATATATACATATCTATATACACATATATGTGTATAACTATAGGAATCTCTATTTATCACATTAACACATTTAGCCATATATAATATATATATATATATATATATATATATATATATATATATATATATATATATATATATATATATATATATATAATATATATATATATATATATATATATATATATATATACATATATTATATTATATATTATATATTATATATATATATAAAAAATATATATATATATATATATTATATATATATATATATATATATATATATATATATATAGAGAGAGAGAGAGAGAGAGAGAGAGAGAGAGAGGGATAGAGAAGAGCATGTAATTGTGTGAGTAAGAGTCATGAGAGTGTCACATGATATAAACTTGTGTGTGTGTTATCATGGAATGAGTGTTAGGCAATGTGTGAGTGTTAGTGAGAGTGTCTAGAGGAAAACAGTTAAGGGTAAGATGTAGACTAATGTGTGGGTGTGCAATGTGTCATAGGAAATTAAGTGACAGTGTCTAGTGTCAATGTTGCTTGGTATGTGTGTGTGTGTGATATACATGTTATATATATGCTAGGAGGGACTGCTCATATAGTCCTATGTAGAATGGTCAGGAATGAAGGGGGTAAACAATATAAGGTTTGATATCCTAGTGATGTGGAGCATCACCTGGACAAAAGTGAAGGAATCAACTGATTACTGAATATGTATTGAAACTGAGCATTAGTTCTATACTAATAACTCATCAATTTTGAAGAAAGGGTTTATACAAATGTGGGGAATGAGGGATATAGAGATCGAACATTATGTGAGATGTGGATTGATATCCTAGCTTAAGGACTGCACATGTATTGAGGCATGATGCTCAAAACTGGCAGATGAGGTCTGATACCTTAGTGAAGTGGGCAGACTACTAAGGGTGTGTGTTAGCATGGGTTCATGGGAGGGTATGCATGTGTGTATGTGTAGCTATACATATAGGGTGTCAAACTATATTTAGAAATCAGTTTTCATATCAAAACTCAGGAATCTCTTTGATTGAAAACTCAGTTCACCAAACCAAAAACTAATTTCTCAGATTCTCAGGTATTGGGTAGATGACAGTTCACTATCTCAGTTAGCATTCAGCCAAGGTTCAGAATCTCAGTAAGTGAAATGTGAGTGTATAATAAAAATATCATCAATGTGTGTATTCCTAAGTTAAGTTCTCAGGTTTTAGGACATTTCATTCTCAGGTTTTTGTAGAGGGTGTCTCAGGAAATCTCAGTTAACTGATACACCCAAAAACTGAATTCAACTACCTAATTTAACCAATGTAATTAATTAATAGTTATATAGGAATGATTCTAAACTACAACTAACATGATACATGAACTTAATTAACATATTTACCTCAAAATAACACAACAAAAATGGAATTAAAATAGAGAATCAATATAACCTCTGATACACTGTACGTATCAGAAAACTCAAACAACCAACCATCATCAACCACTACAAAATATGAATCCCAGGCAAGCCACTTAAATCCCAATATATGGGTGTATAATTAGTATCAAATAAATCATGATTTAACATTTAACTTCATAAAAAGAACTGGAAACAAGATTGAGACTGATACTTAACAGTCCACCCAATTGCCTATTCAAACCCAAGATTATAAATCAAAAAATTGATAATACATCAACAAATGGTTGGTAATTCACAAGCAAAACGTACACGTGTCACACACTCCAAAATGTGTTCAATAACTGGATACGAACGTGTCCTAACTGAGAGATCACACACACAGACACGACTGCTCTGTACAGTCTCATGCGTGCGTGTCACCGAGTCGTGCGCATGACACACGACACGTGACACGTCGTGCTCGTGTCTAGGGGTAGAGGGGGACTAGGGGTACGTGTACATGTGTCTATATTGTGTCCAAGTGAGTTGTGTCAGGAGTTAAAGGGGTCGCAACAGAGCTAAAACTGTGCGTGCGTGTGACAGTGTAAGACCCATGCACACGTGTTTTCGCGTCCGACACGAAATGATGTGTCCTGAAACTTGAGGGGGGGTCTGTCAGTGATGGCCCCCACCTCTGTGTCAAGTGGCACGAGTCCACGTGTCCAATTCGTGGAGAAAACAATGTGTGTCATCAGGGCACCTGTGCACTGTGTCGTGCAGCATGTCCACGGCCGTTTCCGACACGGAAATGACACAAAAATAATCTCAGTCTTCAAAAATATTGCTACACATACCTAGATCTAGAGATCCATGAAATTAGAATTCAAAAATACGAAAAATAAATCCTTTGTGACATTTTCACAAACACATGCACATACACCATGATACGTGTTCGATACGGACATCGAACGAACATAAATTGACACAAATCCAATACCTACGGCTAGGGGACACCTAGGGCTTCCTATCCATGCAAAGAAAACAAAATTTGGTGGAGGGAATAGGAATTTACCTATATGTTGAAATTCTAATAAAAAGCTCCAAAAAGGGGGTTTCTCCTTGTTAGCCAAACTCTCCAAATTGCCCCAAGGCTGGGATTATCCTCCATGAACAACAAGAGGGAGACAATTAGAATCTAATGCAAGTGGTTTGAGCCAAAAAGGAGTTAAAATGGAAAAGTTATGGATTGGGAAAGATGGCTATACCTCTTTCTTCAAAGCTTGAGAGAAAAATAATAAAAGAGGAAGAACAAATGGAAGAGGCATTAAATAGGGGTGTGGAACCCTAGGTTGGCTGCCATAGGTGGGCTTGTTGGGGTTTGGGCTTAAGTCATGGGCCTATGGTTCAATTCACAAGTCATTAAATCACAAGTCATTGCATTAAACCATAAGTCATGACTTAATTTCACTAAACCAAATCCCCTCATTCTAAAACCAATCTCTAGTGACTAAATGGGTTAACTCTAGTTAGGCTAGGGTTACCATAGCTAGGGTTAGGTTCTAGGCTAGTCTACAAGTCTCAAACTAGTCAAGACTAACATAACACATAGCACTATTTAATTAATATTAAATTCACAAAATTTTCCATAAATCATAATAAATTCAAATAAATCCTAAAATGACCAAAATACCCTCTAGGCTAAAATGTACTAATTAAGCATCCTAATCACATGGCTAGGATCTAGGACAGACAGTCTCTACGGTTACACTAGCCAAACACCAAAATCATAAGTCATGATTTAAAATAGTTTTAAATGATTAAAAAATCACCAAAAATCATGTCATGATTTAAATATCATTAATAATTAATTAAAAATTACAAAATTTCAAAATTATTCTCATTTGGAAAACTGGGTGTTACAAATGACGCCACGGGTAGACGAGATCCTGAGGAATACATGGTCGTCGACAGAAAATTCAAGGGGGCGCCGATAAGAATCGGCCTAATGGCGCTGACGATCTTGCACAACTCGAAGATGATCTCTGACTCTTCTGACCACCTCAACTGTCTGAGTAATCATTTTCGGACCGAGCATCGGCCTCTCTCCAATATCGTCCCATGCTAGCAGGGTTATGTACTTTCTACCATACAGTACCTCGAACGGTGCCATCTGGATGCTGGCTTGGAAACTGTTATTGTACGAGAACTCCACCAGGTGCAGGTGATCCTCCTACGAACCACCGAAGTCGAGTGTACAAGATCTTAACATATCTTCCAAGGTTCGTATGGTACGCTCTGACTGACCATCTGTCTGCGGATGATAAACTGAGTTGAACTGTAGGTGAGTTCCCAAACTCTCTTGTAGGCTGCCCCAAAAGTACGACGTAAATCTTGAATCTCTGTCCGAGGTGATACTGACTGGAATACCGTAAAATCTGACAATCTGCCTGAGGTATATTTCTGCTAGCTGAGTCATCGACTGACCAACCCTGAACGGAAGAAAGTGTGCCACCTTCGTGAGCCTGTCTATAATAACCCAAATAGCATCTCTCCCAGCTGGGGATCTAGGTAATCCAGTCATGAAATCTATGGTAATATGCTCCCACTTCCATTCTGGAATCGACAAGGGCTGAAGAAGTCCAGCTGGTCTCTGATGTTCAGCTTTAACTTGTTGGCAAACCAAACACCGAAAGACAAATTGGGCTATCTTCCTTTTCATGCCATTCCATCAAAAGTGATAACGGATATCACGGTACATCTTCGTGCCACCGGGATGAATGAAATACTGAGAACTGTGAGCTTCTGTCATGATCTCCTGTCTGATATCTCCACTAGGTACACAAAGATGCCTCCTATGTCGAAGTGTACCATCTTCATGAATGCATAACTCTGGCCGTCGTCCTGCCTCACACTCTGCTCTGAGCTGCTGAAGCTTAAAATCTGTCGACTGTGCCATCCGGATCCTCTCGATTATAGTGGACTGAACTTGCATGCTGGCCATCAATGCCACATTGGTAGGAAGGACAACCTGTATACCCATCTTCTGAAGATCTGCTAATAACTCTGGTTGCACTGTTAGAAAATAAACTCCGGCTCTTCTGGTCAATGCATCTGCAACGACGTTGGCCTTGTAAGTCCTAAAAATCAAGTTGCATCCATCAAATAGGCAGAGAAATCTAAAATTAAGCACTCTTCAAATGAACTACGCTGTAGGCAGACTGCGCTACAAATCAACTGCGCTAGCCTGAACTATGCCAATGCCCGAGCGCGCTAGGTTGACGTGGCAATGCCATCATTACCTGACAAGAAAATCAAATCTTCTGACAGTCTGACAGCCCAAAAAATGAGGAGTCTGTTCGTTTCTCGTGCCGCACCGCCTTCTAGGACAGCTGTCCAAATCATAGCACGATCCAGTTGCCAAGCCCTTGTGCGGTCTAGATGTCCTACACCAGCGTAATCTATCGACCAGATCGGAGCATAGTCTGAAGCTAGCGCTATTCAAGTGGCACAATCCATCAAACTTGTTGAAGATAACTGACATTTATTACGTGGCTTACATGCCATCAATTGCTCACCACGTGGCAACCGTTTGTACACGACCAAGCACATTTCAATCAAATAATGCCACGCGTCTAAGTACGGTTAGCCTACGATCGAGCAACTGCCCAATGGCCAGTGTGGTTTGCAGTCTGCGCAGTCTGTCTCCAGCACAAACCATTGTGCGCAATCCAGAATAACTACAAAATAGTTATTTCTAGAACTCTATAAATAGAGTTTCAAGTTCTTCCTTAAGGGGATCATATTATCATCAGAGATCAGGAGTTCTTGTCCAAGTGCTGCTGCATTCTTCAAAGGCTATCGTCTTCAAAGTTCACATCGTCCAAGGGATAAAGCGATCGTCTTCAAATCAGATTCCTATAGTTGTACTTTTCCAGAATTCATTGTACTTTTGTACTATTTTTTAAAGTTTGTGAAATAAAAGACTTTCGTTTTTGCAAACAAAATGGCGACTCTGCTGGGGACGACTTTCTCCTCCGACGAGGAAGTGACAACTCAATGTGATGTTGCGTCTATCGGAAAGACGTAGAAGACGCTGGTTGTGAAGGTCAACCAGACTGCCTACGAAGCGATGATCAATTCTGGGGCTACTCGACGCACTGTGACCTCTGCCAAGAGCAAGGTCCATTCAAAGTGGATCCCAAAGTCCTCTGCGCAACCTGTTGTTTCTTCTGACAGGAAGCCAGTAGCCACTTCTGCTCCTGCGCAACCCATTACCCTCTCTGCCAAGGCACAATCCAGAGCCCCTGCTACTCCTGCGCAGTCCATCACCCTTCCTGCTAAGGCGCAATCCAAAGCTCCTACAGCCCATGCGCAGCATACTGCTCCTCCTACCACAGCGCTGTCTATGACTTATGCTGCTATGGCAAAATCCAAAACCCCTCTCCCTCTGGCGCAGTTGGCAATCTCTGTCCTTCCCACGCAATCCACCGCTCCTTCAAACAGAGCGCAATCCAAGCCCTCTGTAGTCAAGGCTTTAGTTGCTGCTTCTTCTAGAACACAGGTTGCACCTCCTGCTAGTTCCATGGCCAAGGAGCCCTCTGTCATCATCTCCAGAGGGCAAGTTACTGCTTCTTCTGTTCCTGCGCAATCCACAGGGGGTAGTCTTTTGACTATTCCTCCTCCGTCTAACAGAGGGAAACGCTCTTTAGCCCACCCTTTCTCACAAAATAAAGAAAAAGGCCCTTTGGTCTTTTCTCAGTCTTTTTCGGTTTTTACCTCAGAAGATCCATCTGAATGTGCCTCGACACCGAACAGTATCAAAATCCTCTCAAACAAGAGTTCTTCTCTCCATGCTAAAGGGAAAGATATTGATCAAAGAGGCATTTTGCCTACTCCAGTAGCACATTTCCAAGATCTCCCAACTCTTCGAATGTCCTGCTCAAAGCAGGGGAAATTGCTTGTGTCTCAGACAGAATCCCCTGGGGATGAGTTTGCCGATTTATAGACTTATCTCAACAGACCAGTTTCTATGAAACGCAAGCAACCAATGCCGAAGGCGAACTTGCATCAAAAACAAACCTCCAGGAGGAAAAATCCTGATACTTATACCAATGAGTTGAGTACTTCTCTGTATACTCACAGGACAAGGCATTTGAAGAATCAAAATCATGTTCCGAATGTCGTCAAAGAACATATCCCTGACCTTCGGGAATACCTCAAGCAGAAGCGGAACAACACCTCAACACCTCCAATCCAACCATTGGAACACCATTGTAATCACAAAGTGGTTATTAAGTGTTGTTGCCAGACGACAAAACGATCTATCTTCGATCGTTTAACTTCTGAACCGATGTCAGAAGACGAAGACGAGGTGCTCTATGCCTCTATAAATATGGCTTCCCGAGACACTGGGGGTAGAAAGTGTTCAAAGTATGGCAAACCCCGTAAGCCCAGTCAACGATATCTGGATTTACTCCATGAATCCTCTGAAGGAGTATTCCGACACACCCGATCTCGAAGTCGAGACACAGCTGGTCGCAGAGATCTTCTCCAAGTTCCTTCTGGTCACTTCTTTGTTTCTCATTCAGAGGACGATTCTTTCTCTGATTATGATGCATACAGTGAAAGCTCTGAACAGACAGTGTCTTCTACTGTGCCCAGAGAAGTGTCAGCCTATGTTGTCACTGAAGATCCAGATGCTTCTAGTTCGGCCAATCAAGAACAACGAATCATCGCACTGGAAGATAAATTGAAGACCATGGCTGAAATGATCGCAAGTATGCATACTGTTATCATAGCTCAACATACAGTATCACCGACTGTACCTGCTGCCAATCCTAAGATTATAGCATCATCGGTGCCTGTCAATACCGGTCTGGGGGTACCGTCCCCTCCTGTAGCCTTAATACCTATTCAAGTTACACCCAGTCATTCAGGAGCTGGGGGTAGTGCTTACCATGCTGTTCCTCCTCCTAACCCGGTGAGCCAGCCTGTTACTTCTCCATCCTCAGGAGATACCAATGAGGCTATAAAACTACTACGTAATCAGTTCGAGGCCTTCAAAGAGAAAGACGGTCTACAGAGGCTTGGAATCTAACAACCTTATCCAGTGGAATGGAAGAAAGTCCTATTTCCTCCAAAGTACAAGATTCCTACAATCATGCTGTTTGACGGCAGCACTTCTCCGAGTCAGTTCATTAACCATTTTGAGGTAATGACTGTCCAGGTCCAGCCAAGTGATGCTCTTCTTACCAGAGTCTTTGTCGGCTGTTTAGCCGGTACAGTATATGATTGGTACCGCAGCCTGCCTGACAGCTCTGTCACTTTATTTGCCGGGCTCAAGCAAATGTTCCTGGAACGATTCTACGAGGGTATCAACGATATGACTATATCCGCCCTCAATAAGATCAAGCAAAGACAAAATAAAACTACTGAGAGTTTCATTGAACGATTCTGCCAAGAAGCACTCAAAATGCCTCCCGGAACCCCATCTGTTGTAACGATAGACACTTGTAAGTCAAACTTGTTGCCTATCATCAGCATGTGGACGGGGGTCAATACAGTTTCAGGATTGGCTGTCATTCATTGTCAACGCTAAAGCAGCTGAAGTGAGTGCCGAGAAGTTCAAACAGTTGGGGGTACATATGTCTAACCCTGATCGAGATGAGTCTTCTGCATCAGGTAGCGATAATCGCCAGAACAACCGTAAGGGCAAAGAAACCTTGAATATCAACCTCAAGAACAAGGAATCCTTGGCCGTTAACGTGGCTCAGCCCACGTCTACCTCTACTCCTTCTGCACCTCCACCAAAGGAACCTCGCCCAAAAATAGAGTATTTCTTTGATAAAAATGATACAGCGAGCATCTTCGACTGTTTGCTGAAAAGCAATAAATTACAACTTCCTGACCCGAAGAAACCTGATGAAGTGGTAAGACTGACCACCCTAAGTACTGTGTTTATCACAGGTTCATAGGGCATCCTACTCGGGCGTGCTATGTGCTCAAAGGCAAGATTCAAGAGTTGGTCAACGCCGGTGTTATCACTCTCCAACATGATGAAAAGACTGTTACAGCCAATATAATTTCTGTACAGTTTGGTGACTTCCCGCCACAAGTGGTGCAAAGTGGCGTCATCCCCATTCCCAGAACCACTCTTGAGATTGAGAATCTTCCTCCTCCACAAAGTGAAGGTCTTGTCCCCTTATCCCTTGATAATGGCGAGATTATGTGGATCCATCCTGATCTTGTTAAAGATTTTGAAGATCTTTCTTCCTCCAAGCAACGCTCCAAGGGTAAGACAAAAAGCTACAATATGGTGTCTTTTGACCCCATAATTGAAGAAAAAATCCTGTTGGGCACCAGGTCAGGGAAAACTTATCTACGGGAGCATCCCAAAATTCAGGAGGATCCTGCTTCGTCCTCCGAGGCTGTTCCAGTGCAGCCTGTCTCTACAGAAGTTATCCCTTCTACGTCATTACCGGTTGCGGAACCGACTCCTCCTAAACCGGCAGCAACTGACAATGGCAAACAATAAGTCCGCTTCGACAAGGTTTTGAGGAAGTCATCCCCCTCTGGACTTGAAAAGCCATATAACTTTGACATATTGGCTCAACTGGCCAACACACCGGCTAGACTGTCTATCTTCGAGCTCTTACGCCTCTCTAAAGAGACTCGAGAAACACTGAGTGAGGCTTTGATGCAGGCAGACACTTGCCTAACTCTTCTCAAGAAACCTGAGTCAGAACCTATCTCTTGTCTCCACTGTCACAGTGTGATGGAATTAATTCCAAACATCACCTTCACTCAAGATGACATGTTGATGGAAGACAATCGACATGACCGTCCTCTTTACTTTACGGGATACTTCGACTCCATGAAGGTCGATCGTATTCTGATAGATCCAGGGTCAGCACTCAGCATCATGCCTAAGACAATGTTGGATGCTCTGAAGATTCCAGTGCATAGCCTCTCCGGCACTATCACCACCATTCTGGGATTCAACCAGGGAAGAAGTGAACCTTTAGGCAAGATACGCCTAAAACTCCAAATTGGCGATCTTCGCATGAAGGTGACCTTCTACATTATAGATAACCATGGTTGTTCCTACAATGCTCTTCTAGGGAGACCTTTCCTTCATGAACACAATATTGTTTCTTCTACTCTCCATCAATGCTTCAAATACGTTGATGATAAAGGGAAGTCCAAAAAGAAGTTGCGGATCTCTACCCTTTCAAAGGCGTTGAAGCATATTGCAACGACGCTCGCATGTACAAAGAAGAGTTTATGAAGGTAGTTTTGGCCATGGATGGTGAAGAAGAACAGGAAGCAGTGCCCAGTGACACTCTTATTATACCTGTCAAAGGACGTGTCTCTCATCCTCAATCCTCCAAACCGCTAGCTATTCATCTGCCAGCCCAAAAGCAATCAACTGATGATAATCAAGAGAAAAGGGAGCTCACCTCTTCTGAGCCACTGGTTATCGACTTATGTCGTAACAAAGATCAAAGGGAGCTCACCTCTTCTGAGCCGCTTGTTATCGACCTTCGTTGCAACAAGCCTAAACCTTCTTCATCTTCTGTTCCTCCTTTTGTAATCGATCTGACCAAGCCGGCTAAGGCTAAAGGTCCTGTTGTAAATATGGATGTACAAATCAATGAAAAATCATCTACTTTCAAGTATACTGATGTCATTTATCATACTAAATGCTATTTGGATATGCTAGACAGCTTTCAGTCATTTATAATAGGAGTTATACAATCATTTCAGACGGAAGTATTATTTGAACATCCAGATGACTCATACTTTGTTGTTCCTTCTCGAAAGAGAGGCGAGCGTCCAATACTTTTTAGTAAAGGGCCAGAACAAAAATTCAGCTATACGGATGATAGCAAAAATAACGATATGGGACATCTCCAACTTCGTCGTTATAGTCAACAATCAAAAGACATCATCCGAAAGATGGGTTATGACTTCAAGAATGGCCTCAATTACGGTAAGGGTAGACGAACCCCTATCCGTACGGTTGTTCCGAAAGGGAAATCAGAGTTGTACTACAGCAGGACGAAAAGAGGTCTCGGATATACTTCACCTCCGGTCTTATCTCCAGAAGTCTCCGAATTCGATAGTGAAGAGCGCTCAACTCTTCTGATTCTAGATCATGGAATTCTGACACCAACATCGGTCAAGTTCATCGATTGATCGTATCTTCTAACATGGTCTCCGCTGAACTCTCGAAAGACTATGACGAGGATATCGAAGAAAATCTCGAAACAGATCCTTAGGCTCAACGAATGGATACCCAATGGGAACTCCAATACGAATAACGAGAACCTCCTACCGAAGATCAATTGGTTCAAATTGACGTAGGAGAAAGTGGGTCACCTCGTCCAATATTCATTAGCAAGAACCTTTCAGAGGCGGATAAGCAAGAATTAATTCTTCTTATTCGAGAATACATTAATGTCTTTGCTTGGAATTATGAAGACATGCCAGGTTTAGATCCCAAAGTTGCTACTCATAAACTGAATATTTTGCCTAATGCAAAGCCAGTCAAACAACAGCAAAGGCGATTCAAGCCAGAAATGATGGACGCAATTGATGATAAAGTCAAAAAGCTTATAGCTTGTGGCTTTATTCGAGAAGAACAACATCCAGATTGGGTAGCCACCGTTGTCCCAGTCTTGAAAAAAACTAGCAAAGTTTGAGTTTTTATTGACTTTTGGGATCTTATTGAAGCTTGTCCAAAGGATGAATTTCCTCTCCCTATTACAGATGTCATGATCGACAATACTTGTGGGTTTGAAAGGATATCCTTCATAGATGGATTTTCTGGTTACAATCAGATTCGGATGAACCCTGAAGATAAAAAACATACTTCTTTCCGCACCTCTCGCGGAGTCTACTGCTACACTGTGATGCCATTTGGTCGCAAGAACGCAGGTGCAACTTACCAACGAACTATGAGTACCATCTTTCGAGATCATCTTCGTAAGACTGTCGAATGCTATATTGATGATATTGCTGTCAAGAGTTGCCTGAAGGAAGATCACATCCAAGATTTAAGAACTATCTTCAATCTAATGTGCCAACATCAGTTAAAAATGAATCCCACCAAGTCATTCTTGGGTGTCTCTAGTGGTAAATTTCTCGGCTTCGTCATTACCTCTAAAGGTATATGTAGGAGCGTAAAAAGTACCTCATAAATCAAGTCAAAGAAGGAGAGCTCTACACTCAACCAGGCTACTTTATGCCAGGGTTATTTTGTATTAAGCTTTACGCTAGCCACTCTGTACGCTGGCTATCCTTTACGCTAGCTA
This sequence comes from Iris pallida, assembly GCA_029216955.1. NCBI lineage: Eukaryota > Viridiplantae > Streptophyta > Magnoliopsida > Asparagales > Iridaceae > Iris > Iris pallida. The sequence goes on from JANAVB010028819.1 coordinate 3,851,092, forward strand.
CTCTGTACGCTGGCTACCCTTTACGCTAGCTGCTTTACGATGGAAATAGGCTGTCAGATCATGCATTTAATGCATCTGACATAATGATTTGTTGACAGCGTATAAATACAGAATTTGAAGAGATTTGATTTACACAGAAATCGATATTGTCGTTTAGTGCAAAACATACCACTTTACGCTCAATAAAATTACTTCTTTTTACGCACGATAGTTATGTGAGTTTTTACGCTCAAAACTATTGTGAGTGTAAAGTCTATTTGAGCTACTTTACACTCAAGGCTATTTTAGCCACTTTACGCTGGGAAGTTTATTTGGGCTGTTTTTACGCTAATTTGCCACTTTACGCTCAGTATATATTTTGGGTCATTTTTACGCTCGATTGTTTCTGGCTACATAAGAACATGGTTTATCCACGTGGCTTTCATGTCACACTTATTGAAGAACGTGTGTACGTGCTTCCTGTTTTTGTTGATATAATAGGACACATGTCAACGTATGTAGAGGGTAACTTCCATCGTGGGTGACAGTTGCCAGCGTAAAAACTCAAATGTGTTGCTTTTTACGTCCAAGGAGTCATGTCTATAAATAGACTTATTTTACACATCAAAAAGATCATGCACAGAGAGACATGAGAGGATACATAGATATCAGAGCCCAGAGACTTTGATTTTTCGGAACATTCTTCTTCAACCTTTCTTCCACAACAGAGTGAAGCAAAGAAAGAAAGCATTCGGCCTCGCCATCAGTGCCTAAGTACGTCGATACCTTTCTGGTGACTTAGTTCTTCCAACTGTTCATCTTCTAGCAGTGATCTTTATCATCATCGTATGGTCCAAGGAATAAAGTGATCGCTTTCAGATCAGACTTCCATAGCAATACTTTCCAGAATATTTGTACTCTTTTGTACTCTTTCAAGTTTTATTTTCGAAAGCCGATTTTAGGTATTTTGTTAAGTGAAACAAAATGACGACTCTGCTGGGGACGACCTTCTCCTCTGACGAGGAGGCAATTTCTCAATACGATGATGTTTCGGTCGGTTCGACCAAGAAGACTCTGGTTGTGCACTTCGACCAGACTGCCTATGAAGAAATGCTCCGGACTGGGGGTAGCACTCGCTGCTCCAATGTTCAGAAATCGCGGAAGGCACGAAAAGTTTGGGTTCCTAAATCCAAAGCATCCTCGGATCTCCCTACTGTCTCTGCGGGCAAAGGAATCCTTCCTACTCCTGTTGTAGAGACTCCCATCTGTGATGAGGCAGTCTCTACTTCGGTAGCACGCCATGGGCGTAAAAACAAGTCTCCCGTTTGTAACGTGGCAGACCCTTCAGTGTTACGCTCTGAGCGTAAAAATCAGAATTTACGCCCCGAGAGTAAGAACAAGTCTCCCGTCTGTGACGTGGTAGACTCCACAGCTGTACACTCTCGACGTAAAAATGTGTTTCCCGTCTGTGACGTGGCAAACTCCAGTGCTTTACGTTCTGAGCGTAAGGACATGTCTTCCATCTGTGACGTGGTAGACACACAAAATTTACGCTCTACGCGTAAAGAAAAATCTTCCGTCTATGACGCGGTAGATACTCATGTTTTGCGCTCTATGCGTAAAGGTAAATCTCCTGTCTGTGACAGTATAGATAAAATTCATAATGATACTTTTACATCTAAAGTGAATGTACCTGCACGCATGAAGCATAAAAACATAGTTGGTAAAACTTCTATTTTCAACCAACAACCTTCTTATACTACTGTACGCAAAGTACCAAACCTACAAATTATACGCAATAAAGATGGAGTCCTTCGTGCTAAAAAATATCAAGATTTACGTACGCAACTCCAAGTGCGTAAAAATATACAGTTTGGTTCTGCGAATGCAGCCAGTAATCTCCTTTATACACAAGGGACTAAACGTTTTTCTACCCCTAATATAATAAAGAAGACTACTCCTTCTAATCCTTCTGATTTACGTGAATTGCTAATGCAAAAGCGTAAAAATAGACAATCTCCCGTGACACTCCTCCAAAAAAATTACCATTGTGAGTGTCACCAGATTGTAATTAAATGTTGTTGTGCGGCTTCCAAACGGTCAATTTTTGACCGATTAAGTTTCAATGCGCCTCAACAACAAGCTGATGAACATGAACATGAGTTGTCATATGCATCAGTCAACATGGCATCACATACCAACATAGGACGACGTCCTAGACGGAACACGTCCCAAACTCCAGGTCAACAACAATTTAATAGACTTCTTGATTCCTTTGAAGGAGTATATCAGAATACTCGATCATGAAGACAAAGACAGTTGCAGACTTCTGATTCAGAAGCTGGGGGTACTCAATCTCTTGAGTCCAAAACTGATAGTGTTGATTCATACCTCTATACTAATCCCTCTATATCTTCAAGAGAGGTTGAATCCTACGCTATTGGAGATGAACCGGAGACGTCATCTGCTAATACAGAACAATGTCTCAGTGCCGTTGAGCAATCACTGAAAGACATGCTTACCATGTTGCAAAGCATGCACCAGATAATAACGGCTCAGCAAACTGCTCAACCGGCAATAATCATACCGGTGCAGATAGCAGCACAAACTCAAGATAGTCAAGGGGTTGAAATACCTTTGAATAGTCAAGAGCTTGCTGTTAATCAAAATTCTGCATCTCCAGATCCCATCATTCCAGAAGATGTACCACCTCCGGTGGGGGTTACGGTACATCCAACAACCATTCAATCAAATGTGCTTCCTCAAACCAGTGAAGCCATTCAAATAGTGCGTGAACTCAAAGCACAGTTTGAAGTTTTGAAGCACAAAGATCAGCTCCAGAAGTTAGGGATTAAGCAACCTTATCCTCCTCATTGGAATGATGTACCCTTTCCACCGAAATTAAAGCCACAATCTATGGTTTTGTTCGATGGAAAGGCATCTCCCAGTCAGTATATCAATTACTTTGATATTATGACTGTACATCTACAGAAAAATGATGCTTTTCTCACTCGAGTGTTCGTCGGGTGCTTGTCGGGTTCAGCTTACGACTGGTATCGTAGTTTACCCGACAATTGTATTTCATCTTTTGACGAATTTAAGGCAATATTTCTCTCATGCTTCTATGAAGGAGGTATGGACATGAACATGTCCTCCTTGATAGAAATCAAACAAAAGGAGAAAGAAGATACTCAGACGTTCATTGAACGTTTCCGACAGGCAACTCTAAAGATGCCTCCTGGTATGCCAGATTCAACGTTGATTGATACATGTAAGATGAATCTGCGACCATCTATTGCTGTCTTCACGGGTTCCTAATTCACAGATTGGGCTTCGTTTATCATAGCAGCAGTTTCTGTCGAGACCAATAGTAGGTTGGCTCGTGAACATGGGATGATTTTTGCCTCAGAGGATAATGGAAAGAAAAGTAATCCTGGTAATAATTCTGACAATCGTAATGTGAAAGGAAAAGACACTCTTATGGTCAATCTTTCCAAGAACAAAACGACGTCGAATAATCAAGAATCTTCTAAGCCAAAAGAACAATACTCTTTTGACGAAAGCGACATTCCAGGGATATTCCAATGTCTGGTAAAGAGTGGCAAACTCCAGATTCCAGAACCAAAAAGGCCTAATGAGGTAAATCTGACTGACAATCCCAAATATTGTATCTATTACAGGTACATTAATCATCCTACCAGTACTTGCTATGTCTTGAAAAAGAAAATTCATGAGCTGATAAATGGCGGTGCTATCGCTTTAACCAATGATGACCATACGGTTACAACTAATATGGTTTCTCTTCAATTCGGAGATTTTCCTCCACAACAAATCCCAGATGGAATTATCCCAATTCGAAGGCGACGATGAAGATTGTGAATATCCCGCCTGCTAGAGAGGAAAATGAAGGATTATTGCCTCTCATATTAAAGAATAGAGAAATTATGTGGGTGCATCCTGACTTAGTACCTGAGTTGGAAGATGAAGGTAAAACTTCAAAATCCAAGAAAGGTAAGAAAGTCAAAACCTGCAACATGATTTCTCATGTTATTCCAGATCCTGATGATTTGGATCATCTATGGGATGGCCTTCCTTTGGAAAATAGACTGAGAGGATTGAACATATGTCCACCAAGTTTGGCTCCTCCTAGCAAGCTCAAGCTTACTCATCAGCAGTAGCTAGCCATAAATAGTGTTCCCTTATACCGGGCACAACAAGTCTTCGCTGCTTATGAAAAAGTTCCTACAGGGATCTTTCCTCGTATCCCGAATCCTTCTCCTCCCGTAGCTACAGAAACGTCTATTCCTCATTCTCCTATAGTTACAGAGATCTCTTCTTCTTCCTCTGTTGAATCACCTGTTGAAAGTCCACTGCCCATTCATTTATACAGTCAACAATCAGTCCTTCTCATGAAAAAGATGGGCTATGACTTTCAGAAGGCAGAAGGTTTGAATTATGATAAAGGAATACGACTTCCTTTACAGATTCAAAGTCAAAAATCTACTATCGGGTTGGGTTCTGAAGTTCCTCACAAGAAGAAGACTAAGAGAAGTAAGACTAAATCCTGCAATATGGTACTTCCTTCTTCTGAGTCTGAGGAAGAAACTTTTGCTGGTACAAGGTCTGGGAAAGAGTACCACAAAGATTATGAAGGATCCTCCAAAGAAGCAGAGGATGTTGAACCACCACCAACACAACCGTCTCCTGTTCCTGCTAAACCATCTGTGATTTAGAAAGGAAAACAGAAAGCGGTACGCTTCGACGTCCCGTTGAAGTCTACTTCCAGTCAGGGGGTGGTGATGAAACCCTACAAATTTGATATTCTAGCCCAGTTAGCCAATACTCCGGCTAGACTATCTATATTTGAGCTACTTCATCTTTCTAAAGAAAGCAGGGAGACTTTGAGTGAAGCCTTGCTACAAGCAGACTCATGCTTAGCTCAACTCAAGAGTCCTGATAATACACCAGTATCGTGTCCACAATGTCATAGTGTAATGGAGGCAATTCCTAACATTACCTTCACACAAGAAGACATGCTATTGAAGCATAATAAGCACGACAGGCCTTTGTGCTACACTGGGTATATTGGATCCACTGAAATTGACAGGATTTACATTGATCCTGGGTCTTCTATTAGCATTATTCTTCAGAGTATGCTAAGACCGTTGAGGATTCCTACTAGTGATTTGACTTACACTAGTACTACGATCGTTGGTTTCAACTCTGGTAAGAGTAAACCACTGGGGAAGATTCGTCTAAAGATTCAGATTGGTGATCTTAGAACTATGGTAACCTTCTATGTTATCAACTCAGACGTATCCTATAACATCCTTCTTGGGAGACCGTGGATACATGAGCATAACATTGTACCTTCAACTCTCCACCAATGTTTCAAGTACGTGGATTCCAAAGGGGTTGTGAAAACTGAGTTTGCTGATATCAATCCTTTCAAGGGTGTCGAAGCCTATTTTTCTGATTCAAGGCTCTACAAACAAGAACATGTGAAAGAGATATCATACATAGCTGAAGATCAATCATCTACAGAAGATCATTCTATTAATGAAGATCCGCCAGAAGAGCAACCTTTGAAGATCAAAGTCAAAGGGCGAATCCAGCCCAACCTATCAATGATCAACCTCTGATGATCAAGGTCAAAGGAAGAACTCAAACTTCATATGAGGAATCAGTAAATATTTCTACTATGAGCCAAGTTCAACCTTTTATGATCAAGGTCAAATGGCGTACTTCTCGTACGAATAATCCAGAGCCACCATTGATCATCAATCTTGACAAGTCTACGCAGAAGACGGAAGACGGTCCACTAATGATCAATCCGAGGCGTAGTAGTCAAATTGTAAATGATGTAAATATCGATCATTATGTACTTTCTGATATCAATGAAGATTTTCTTTTTGAGTATATGGCTATCAAATTTATTGAAAGAATGACTTTATATTCTGATAATCAAAGTCATCAATATAAAGACAACACAGACACAGAAGAAACTTTATACATTGATTATAAGGAAAATTCCTTTCCTTCTCATGTCGATATTGGACCTTATGCTCAAAGGTGTCTAACATCTTCTCCCTATCTTCTTCCTGTAGCCGCTTCATCACAAGCTTGTATAAATTTTAGACGTCACGAAGAATCTTATTTCGTGATTCTGTCTGAAAAGAAAAACAAGCGCCAGATTGTGTTTAGCCTGGCTAGAAATATCCCTGTTGCTCAGACAGATGATCTTAGAGATAAAGATAAATGAAGAATTTGAATTGACAAATATAGTCAACAATCTCTCAAGATTATCCAGAATATGGGATATGATTTGAAGACTATGCAAGGTCTCAATCAAGGCAAGGGTAGACGATTACCATTATGTGGTGATCCATTTTACCAGAAAACTCGTCATGGGTTGGGATATGATCCGTCCCATATGTTTAATGATGATATACAAGAAGAATTCTCTTCTAGATCTTCACAATCATCAGATTCGAAAGAAATCCAATTCATCGAATCTGATACATCTCACCCCTCATATGTTAGAGGAGACTATTATGATGAACAAATATTCTCAGTTAATATGGTTCAAACTGATGATAAATCTGAGCCATTTGAGAATGATCCTTGGGATCAACAAATGGACAATCAGTGGAAACTTTATTTTGAACAGCGACAGCCACCTACAGAGGATGAGATTGTCCAAATTGATGTTGGGGATGGAACTACATCCAAACCTATATTCATCAGTAAAAGCCTTTCTGAGGATGAAAAGGAAGAGTTGATAAAACTGATCAAAGAATATATTGATATCTTTGTATGGAGTTATGAGGATATGTCGAGTCTAAACCCCAAAGTTGCTATTCATAAACTCAATATTCTTCCTAATGCCAAGCCTATAAAACAACAGCAACGACGTTTTCGACCAGATATGATGGATGCAATTGAAGCAGAAGTCAAAAAGTTGATTACATGTGGCTTTGTTCGTGAAGAACAACACCCAGACTGGGTTGCCAATATTGTTCCTGTTATGAAGAAGAATGGAAAAGTTCGAGTTTGCATAGATTTTCGAGATCTTAATACAGCTTGTCCAAAGGACGAATTTTTACTTCTAATTACTGATGTCATGATAGACAATACATGCGGTTTTGAACGCATGTCTTTCATGGACTGATTCTCAGGATACAATCAGATCAAGATGCATCCAGAAGATAAGAAGTATACTGCTTTTTGTACACCCCTTGGGGTTTACTGCTATACGGTTATGCCGTTTGGTCTTTAAAACGCCGGTGCCACGTATCAACGGGCCATGAGCAACATCTTTCAAGAATATCTACGGAAGACAGTTGAATGTTACGTAGATGACATTGCTGTTAAAAGTCGATCAAAGGATGATCACATTCAAGACTTGAAGACAGTATTTAAATTGATGCGTCAGCATCAATTGAAAATGAATCCTATTAAGTCTTTCTTAGGGGTTTCCAGTGGCAAGTTTTTAGGATTTGTCATTACTTCTCAGGGTATCCATGTTGATCCTGATAAGGTTAAAGCAATTCTTGAAATGCGTCCTCCACGCAATTTAAAAGAACTCCATGGCTTCCAAGGTCACATTGCGTATATCAGGAGATTTATATCCAATCTCTCTGGGAGATGCCAACCTTTCTCCCGTCTATTAAAGAAGGGAGTATCATTTGTTTGTGATGAAGCAATTCAGAAAGCTTTCAATGACATCAAGCAATACCTTACAAATCCACCTGTTCTGGTACCTCCAGTGGTAGGAAGACCATTTTTACTATATGTTAGAGCCTTGGATCATTCACTTGGTGCTCTTCTTGCACAAAAAAGTGATATGGGGCATGAACAAACAATTTATTATCTTAGCAGAATGATGGTTGGAGCTGAACACAGGTATACTCTTGTAGAAAAGGAATGTCTGGCTTTGGTTTTTGCTGTCCAAACGACAAGACATTATGTGATAGGACAGACTATTCATCTTATCTCCAGAATAAATCCCATTCGGGTATTGATGAGAAAACCGAGCATTCTTAACTCCAGGTTAGCTACCTGGGCGATGTTGCTTACTCCTTATGACATAGTTTATGTACCTCAAAAATCAGTAAAGGGTCAAGCATTAGCTGATTTCTTAGCTGCTCATCCTATACCTGAAACATCGAAGTTATATGAGAACATTCCAGATGAAGTCGTGGATTGCAACATGACTTTGAAAAATGACATCTGGTAATTATATTTTGATGGAGCATCACGGGTTGGACCTAAAGGTAATATTGTCTCTGGGGTAGGAATCGTCTTGGTTTCTCCTGACAAAATGGTCATATACCGTGCCTATTCTCTCAATGAGCCATGCTCTAACAATGTAGCAGAATATAATACTTTACTGATTGGTCTCCAAGTCACAAAACAATTGGACATTGAATTCCTGGAACCTTATGGAGATTCTCAACTGATTGTTAATCAGGTTAGAGGGACTTATGAAGTCAGAAATCCTGATCTCATCCCTTATCATCAAGTGGTAGTTGAATTGGTCCTTTCATTCAAAGGATTCTTCATTGAATTTGCACCACGTTCTCAGAATGTGGAGGCTGATGCTCTTGCTAGCCTAGCTGCAGACTTGGCTGTTCCAATCCGAAGACAAAATACAATTACTTTGTTGGACCGAGACTTATTCTGTGTCAAGAATAATTTATATATTGAACAAATTTATACTACAGAGTCAAGTTCCCAGCAGAAGGATTGGAGAATTCCATTCATTGATTATGCGGTTTATGGGATTTTACCTGAAGATCCAAAAGAAGCTGCATCAATTAAGAGACGATCATTTCGTTTCTATTATGATTCATCTTTACATATGTTATATCGTCGTTCATATGATGGACTCTTGCTGCGCTGTCTCTCAGAAAGTGAAGCCAAACAAACACTCCGAGAAGCTCATGATGGTGTTTGTGGTGCTCATCAACCGGGTCCAAAATTACAAGACCGTATTCGAAGAATGGGGTATTATTGGCCATCTATGATAGCAGATGCTGTAGACTATGCCAGAAGGTGTAAAGCATATCAGATTCATGCTGATTTTATTTATCAATCGTTTGAATTTCTACATCCTACAGCAGCCTCTTGGCTCTTCGAAGCTTGGGGTATGGATATCATTGGTCCTATTAACCCTCCTTCTGTTAAAGGACATCGGTTTATATTAACTATAACCGATTACTTTTCTAAGTGGGCAGAAGCAGTTCCTCTTGCTGAAGTAAAAACATCTAATATGATCAGCTTCATCAAACATCATGTCATTTATCGTTTCGGGATTCCTCGACGAATAATTCATGACAATGGACCACAATTTGCTAGTCAAGCATTTTATCGGTTCTGTGATAAGAATCGAATTCAAAATCTGGCTTCTACGACTTATAATCCAGCTGCTAATGGTTTAGCCGAAGCTTTTAACAAGACAATTATCAAACTTCTCAAAAAGTTTGTCTCTTCTAATAAACGTGATTGGAATGAGAAACTTGGAGAATGTTTATGGGCTTATCGAACAACGGTCCGAACTCCTACTGGTTTTACACCATTTTCACTGGTTTATGGATGTGAGGCTGTCCTTCTATTGGAAATCCAGATTCCATCTCTACGAATAGCCATTGCTAATGAGCTAACTATAGAGAATAATGATCGCTTACGACTCCAAGAACTTGAAGGATTCGATGAAAAGTGTCTTCAAGCACAACAGCATATTAAGCTATATCAAGCCCGTATATCTCGAACTTTCAATCGTAAAGTTAAAGAGAGGGTATTCAAGGTTGGCGAACTGGTATTAGCCGTTCGAAGACCGATGGTCATGACTCACAAAAGTAAAGGGAAATTCCAAGCAAAATGGGAAGGTCCTTATGTAATTGAGACCGTATTTTCTAATGGCGCCTATCGGTTATCCAAGCCCAATAGAGATTTACTCATGATGCTGATCAATGGTAAATTTCTTAAAAAGTACTATGTATAAAAAAAATGAAATAAAAATAAAATTTATTTTTATTTTTGTTCTGAATAAAGGATTAAGGACGAGGACCACTGCCTTCCTTATTGAATACATAGTCAGTCAATACATTAAAGGCATCATTGCCTGAGTTCATAAAAAATTTGCAGGCAGCCATCCTCAGTGCTTCTTCTTCAGGAGTCTTTCCTGGTTCTACTAAGAAAGCGAGGATGTCTTGTGGTGGCTTGGGCGTAGAAGAGCGTTCGCCTATTTTTGATTGGGTCTGACACAGTTGGTTCAATGGGACGCGTCTCGATGACGTCCTCAACTTTCATGGAAACTTCATTCTTTTGCTGCACATCCTTGGAAGACATTTTCTGATAGAGGAGTAGAAATAAGAATGAAAATTTACAAAGAGTTCTCACCTATTTATAGGAGAGATCTATTAACGAACCGGTCTTGGAAATTGAAACAACTTTTCATTCCCGAAAAGACCTATCCATTCGTTACATCAGATTCATCCATTTTGTGGAATTGAATCGACTTTTCGTTTCCCGAAAGATACGTTGGTTCATCCATTCTTTTATCAATATTGGCGTGTATTCTCTATGACACCTGTCTTCTTATTTCCCCAGCTACCAATGTTTGGATAAGCTGATTACTCATCTCCTTTGAGAGAAAATTTTAATCTTCTATCTTACTAGTTGGCATAAAAAGTTGGATTTATTATTTATCATGTTCTCATGATCTCTGAATAAATATTAAATCTGCTTGTATTTCGTTATCTATCATGTCCATTTGACCTCTGAATAAATATTAATCTACTTTTCTTTGAGTTCTTACATGTTGTCATGTCCATATTACCTCTGATAGTATTGTATATTCTGAAAAAGAAAACAAGATTTCATTCATGTCTATATTACCTCTAGTTAAGATACAAATTATTGAGTTTAGAAGACTTGTCATTTCCATTCTCATATCATAAAAGTCTATTACATTTCTTAGACTTTCTTGCAAATCATAATAGAAATCTATTACATCTTGGATTTTTATTCTATACAACAATGATGACCTAATCGAGATCTATTTCTTCTTTGGATCCTCTTCATCGGATTCGTTGTTGGTGTCAATTCCTTGCTGTCTGAGCCTCAATGGCGACCAGAACAGTAGGAATTAACTCTGGTCTTCTCTCTCAGACGAGAGGAGAATCCCAGAGTATGGCAGCCCGAAGATGCGTTGCTACCAATACAATTGGTGGAGAAATGGCGGCCCTTCAGAAGAGATAGGAATGTATCCTGCATTGGGATATGATTCCTAGTCCTGCCGTGAAAGGAACTTTACTACCCAATTTCTCGGGATAGAGTTGACTCTACCATCCAACTTTCCGTGTATAAAGGCTCTTCCTACCATCTGAGGAAGACCCTTTTATCCCACGAAAAGTTCTGAGTTGTCTGATCTGCGCGTCAAAAGCGCATGAGCTCCCTGATGTTGATGTCAGAATAATGCTCCTCACAGCATCCAAGTCGCCAATACCGGTTCTGGAAAAGTTCTCCAGCCAAGCTTCTGCAGAAAACAACAGAGAAAAATTTTCAACAGAAGTATCATCAGCCACATACTGGCCAATTAAAGAGTGTTGCTTGTGCACCTTATTCAACAAGGCATTTTTATGCCTGTGATTCATGTGCATCTTATTTACAAGGCTTTTAATGCCAGTGTTGCTTGTGCACCTTATTCAATAAGGCATTTTTACGCCTGTGATTCATGTGCATCTTATTTACAAGACTTTTTACGCCAGTGTTGCTTGTGCATCTTATTCAACAAGGCATTTTTACGCCTGTGATTCATGTGCATCTTATCTACAAGGCTTTACGCCAGTGTTTCATATGCACCTTATTCAACAAGGCCTTTTTACGCCCGTGTTTCATGTGCATCTTATCTAAAAGGCTTTGCGCCTGTGTTTTATGCGCTCCATATCTGTCAAAGATTTGCGCTCATTTTTAATATGCGTGCCTTATCTATTAAAGATAGACATCTGTTTTCAACAAAAATCTCAAAGGAAGACAATTGTTTTATGAATCAAACTTACCATCAAGGTCAGATGGTTTGGCTTTAAGAGTGGTTGAATCAACGTCTGATGACCGAGCATACAAAGCAACGATATCGGAAAGCATCGTCATTATCAATCTCTTGTTGGAGAATGAAATCTTGCAAATAGCTATCTTCGGAGAAAAAGAATGAGAATGAGAATGCATAAAACATTCTTTAACTCAGCTATTTATAAAGGGTCGAAGAAACGGTTGGCGTGAATTTATTTCGGGAAAGATCCTAATAAAAGGCGCTCGTGACCACATGACAGTTGCCACGTGTTGGTTTGTTTCTCTTGGGAATGAACAACCATAGATACAGTCAAAAAAGGCGTGGAACAATTCTACATACCAATGCATTACACGAATAAAGATGAAATCAATACTAAGATTTTATTTTTATAAAAAAAGAGGGAGTAGGCCCCTACAGATAAGTTGAAGTGTCACGACACTTCTACATAAAACATTACTATTTTTTCTCTCATTCGTTGGGCTGACGAAGGGAGGCACCTAATTCGTACATGTTGTGGATCCCGGAACGACGCATCAGATGGAGGAATGCTTCTGCATCACCTGATCCTTCGTACGCAGTTGAGGGACCACCATTTATACGACCGAAGATCGCTGGAGTCAGTCCAAATCACTCTACAAAGTTACGTGCTCGCTCGATCTCCGTCTCTGTGTCAATCCTAGAGCTTGGAGCCTTTTCTTTGTTCGTCTCTTTCTTTGATGCCATGACAGTATGAGAATGAAAAGTAAGAATGAAGAACTTCTCCTTATATGTACAATCAAATCAACTCTTCATATTCCTTATGGGAAATTGATCATTATTAATGCAACTCGGGGAGATAAAGAGGCGTTCGAATGTTTTCAAGAGAAAATTTATTATGACGGTTGAGTATTGACCGGCACCATTTTTCATGTTCAAAGTATTTCGAAATTCTTGAAGTATGTTTCAAATTCCGAAAACTTTGAAGGGGGTCATGTAGGAGCGTAAAAAGTACCTCATAAATCAAGTCAAAGAAGGAGAGCTCTACACTCAACCAGGCTACTTTATGCCAGGGTTATTTTGTATTAAGCTTTACGCTAGCTACTCTGTACGCTGGCTATCCTTTACGCTAGCTACTCTGTACGCTGGCTATCCTTTACGCTAGCTACTCTGTACGCTGGCTACCCTTTACGCTAGCTGCTTTACGATGGAAATAGGGTGTCAGATCATGCATTTAATGCATCTGACATAATGATTTGTTGACAGCGTATAAACGCAGAATTCGAAGAGATTTGATTTACACAGAAATCGATATTGTCGTTTAGTGCAAAACAGGCCACTTTACGCTCAATGAAAATACTTCTTTTTACGCACGATAGTTATGTGAGTTTTTACGCTCAAAACTATTGTGAGTGTAAAGTCTATTTGAGATACTTTACACTCAAGGCTATTTTAGCCACTTTACGCTGGGAAGTTTATTTGGGCTATTTTTACGCCAATTTGCCACTTTACGCTCAGCATATGTTTTGGGTCATTTTTACGCCCGATTGTTTCTGGCTACATGAGAACGTGGTTTGTCCACGTGGCTTTTATGCCACACTTATTGAAGAACGTGTGTACGTGCTTCCTGTTTTTGTTGATATAATAGGACACGTGTCAACGTATGTAGAGGGTAACTTCCATCGTTGGTGACAGTTGCCAGCGTAAAAACTCAAATGTGTTGCTTTTTACGCCCAAGGAGTCATGTCTATAAATAGACTTATTTTACACATCAAAAAGATCATGCACAGAGAGACAGGAGAGGATACATAGAGATCAGAGCCCAGAGACTTTGATTTTTCGGAGCATTCTTCTTCAACCTTTCTTCCAGAATAGAGTGAAGCAAAGCAAGAAAGCATTCGGCCTCGCCATCAGTGCCTAAGTGCGTCGATACCTTTCTGGTGACTTAGTTCTTCCAACTGTTCATCTTCTAGCAGTGATCTTCATCATCATCGTATGGTCCAAGGAACAAAGTGATCGCTTTCAGATCATACTTCCATAGCAATACTTCCCAGAATATTTGTACTCTTTCAAGTTTTATTTTCAAAAGCCGATTTTAGGCATTTTGTTAAGTGAAACAGTGTACACGTGGATCCCGAGAAGATCAAAGACATTCAAGAGATGCGTCCTCTACGCAACTTAAAGGAGCTACGAGGATTCCAAAGGTCGACTTACGTACATCAGGAGGTTTATTTCAAATTTGTCTGGACGCTGCAGACCGTTTACTTAGTTAATGAAGAAGGGTGTATCTTTCGTTTGGACCGAAGAATGTCAACAAACATTCGACGATATAAAGCGATATCTGATGAACCCACCAGTCTTGATGCCACCAATCTCAGGCATACCATTCTTAATGTATGTCCGTGCTATGGATCATTCATTGGGTGCTTTACTTGCCCAGAAGAACAAAGAAGTCTATGAACAAGCCATCTACTATCTTAGTCATACTATAATTGGTGCTGAACACCGTTATAGTTCGATTGAGAAAGAATGTCTAGCTCTTACGTTCGCTATTCAAAAGACTCGACATTATATCATTGGCCAAACCATTCACGTCATTTTCCGAGTTAATCCTCTTCGGGTACTGATGAAGAAACCCAGCACACTCAATTCTTGACTGGCTACATGGGCTATTCTGTTAGCCCAATACGACATGGTTTATGTTCCACAAAAGTCTGTTAAGGGTCAAGCACTGGCTGACTTTTTAGCAGCTCATCCTGTTCCGGAGACATCTAAACTTTATGATGAAATTCCAGATGAAACATTAGAATCAAACATGATCTCTGAAGAATTTCCTACCTGGCGTCTGTTCTTCGACGGAGCATCCCGGATCGGACCCAATGGGACCATTGTCACAGGAGTTGGAATTGTACTAGTCTCTCCAGAAGGTTTAGCTATCCAAAGAGCTTATTCCTTAGATCAGCCATGCTCTAACAATGTGGCTGAATACAATGCCTTGCTCATTGGACTCCAATTAACAAAATAGTTGGGAGTCGAATATCTTGAAGTCTATGGTGATTCTAAACTGGTTGTCAATCAGGTTAGAGGAATATACGAAGTTCGCCATCAAGATTTAGTATCCTATCATGAAGCTACAATTTACATGGCTACATCATTCAAGGCTTTCTTCATTGAATATGTTCGACGAGCTTGTAACACTGAGGCAGATGCTTTAGCTAATCTCGCAGCAGTCTTAGCAATTTCTGTCAAGAGACAACAAGTGGTCGTTGTTTTCAACAGAGAGTTGTTTTGCAATGAAAATAATCGCAACATTGAGTTCAGTGACTTCGCCGAAGCCAATGTTATCAATGCAGATTGGAGAGCTCCTTTCATCGACTTTGTAGTTCATGACATACTTCCTGAAGATCCTAAGAAGGCTACGAGTATTCGTCGACGATCTTTTCGATTCTACTACAATCAGACTACCAAAACTCTCTATCGACGGACTTATGATGGCCTACTCTTGCGCTGTCTTGCTGGTGATAAAGCGAAGCAAGTATTGCGTGAAGCTCATGATGGTGTTTGCGGAGCACATCAACCCGGCCCTAAACTGCAAGATCGTATCCGACGAATAGGTTACTATTGGCCTTCTATCGTGTCTGATGCCATCGAATATGCAAAGAAATGTCGAGCTTGTCAAATCTATGCAGATTTTATCGATCAACCGTCAGAATTTCTTCATCCGACTGCTGCTTCCTGGCCTTTTGAAGCTTGGGGTATGGATATTATAGGTCCTATCAATCCACCTTCTTCTAAAGGACATCAGTTTATACTAGCCATAACGGATTATTTCTCCAAGTGGGCCGAAGCTATACCTTTGGCTGAAGTCAAAACCAGCAGCGTCATCAACTTCGTCAAACACCATGTTATTTATAGATTTGGTGTACCTCGACGAATCATTCACGACAACGGACCTTAGTTTATCAGTTAAAAGTTCACTAGGTTATGTGACGATCATCGGATTGATAATGTCGCCTCTACAGCTTACAACCCTGCTGCTAATGGCTTGGCTGAAGCCTTCAACAAGACTATCATCAAGCTCCTTAAGAAGTTTGTGTCTACTAACAAACGGAATTGGAGTGAAAAGCTTGGAGAATGTCTATAGGCCTACCGTACTACGGTCCGCAACCCCACAGGCTGTACACCCTTCTCTCTGGTGTACGGTTGTGAAGCAGTTCTATCTCTGGAACTTCAAATTCCTTTCTTGAGAATTGATATCGCTAACGAACTTACTGCGGAGAACAATGATCTTCTTCGACTTCAAGAACTAG
This sequence comes from Iris pallida, assembly GCA_029216955.1. Classification (NCBI taxonomy): domain Eukaryota; kingdom Viridiplantae; phylum Streptophyta; class Magnoliopsida; order Asparagales; family Iridaceae; genus Iris; species Iris pallida. Next base: position 3,867,433 of record JANAVB010028819.1, read on the forward strand.
AGGCGCTCGACGAAAAGCGACTATTGGCTCAACAACACATAGAATTATATCAAGCCCGCATCTCGAAGACTTTTAATCGCAAAGTTAAAGTCAGAGCCTTTCAGAAAGAAGAACTTGTTCTAACAGTCAGACGCCCCATGACTATGACTCACATGAGCAAAGGCAAGTTCGATGCAAAATGGGAAGGGCCTTATATCGTGAGTAAAGTCTTCTCAAATGGAGCTTATCAACTCACAGAGCTGGACGGTCGAGTTGCAATGATGCCTATCAATGGCAAGTTCCTTAAAAAGTACTATGTATGAATGTAAAAGGGATTTCTTGTAAATATGACTAGACAGTTCATAAATAAAGTTTGATTTTATTTTATCATAAACGACGTTACATGATATCAAGGACGAGAATCACTATCGTCCTTCTTAAATACAGGACGAGGACCACTACCGTTCTTTTCAAAAATATAGTCGGCAAAAGAGCCGAGGACATCCTTGCTCGATTTCACCAGAACGCGCAAGCGACCATCCTCATGGCCTCTTCTTCTTCAGTCTTCCCTGGCTCAACTAGGAAGTCCAAGATATCCCGTGGCGGCTTGGGTGCAGACGAACCTTCACCCACCTCCGTCTGCTTTGGCTGGTTTGGCTCGGCTGGACGCTCCTCAATGACTTCTTCAACCTTGGAGATAATCTCAACCTTCTTGGATGCATCTTCAGACGACATTTTGTGTTAAAAGTGAAATTGATCATTCTATCTAAAATTTTGTTCTATTTATTGGCAGAGATTCTTGAAACAGTTGATTACGCGAATCAAAGTGACGTATTCTTCACAACAGTCATTCCATTTATTTGACGGTTCACCCGTTCATTCCATTCATACGACGGTTCATCCGTTCATCCCGACGATTCATTTCATTCATACAATCTGACGGTTCATCCGTTCATTCCATTCATCTGACAGTTCTTCATTTCATTTATTTGACGGTTCATCCGTTCATCCCATTTATCCGACGGTTCATCCGTTTATCCCATTCATACGACGGTTCATCCGTTCATCCTGACGATTCATTTCGTTCTTACAATCTGATGGTTCATCCGTTCATTCCATTCATCTGATGGTTCTTCATTCCATTCACCTGACGGTTCACCCGTTCATTCCATTCATCTGATGGTTCATCCGTTCATTCTATTCATACAATCTGATGGTTCATCCGTTCATTCCATTCATCTGACGGTTCTTCATTCCATTCACCTGACGGTTCACCCGTTCATTCTATTCATCTGACGGTTCATCCGTTCATTCTATTCATACGACGGTTCATCCGTTCATCCCGACGATTCATTTCGTTCATACATTCTGATGACTCATCCGTTCATCCATATCAACAACTTGTCACGTATTTGTTACCTCTGTTTAAGTTGTCTATTGAAATAATGATATTCAAAAAGAAAATTATATTCTGCCATGTCCATATTACCTCTGAGCAGATATAATGAATATAATTATTTTTTAAATCAAGAAATATATCATGTCCTGAACCTCTGAATATATTTTCTATCGCTATTATTTATATCCGTAATGGGATATGCAACAAATAATAGAGCCACAAAAATAGTATCTTTCATTAATCAAGATCAAAGACATTACAAAAAGACATATCACAAAAGAGAAAATACAAGAAGTTTTCTTTCACTCAATCGGTAGGGTCATCAGATTAGCTATCTGCTGCTTCAAAGTTTGAAGTCGTTCTTCACGAGAATCCAGTACCCGCCTTCTAGCCTCCGTCATTCCAGATTCATCGTCAAATGTTGGCAAGGTCACTAGTCGACGAGTGATTTCATCTTGATAAAATTTGACAAACTCATCCTTCTCATGGGTCAGAATGTCTAGTTGTTGAACTGCAGCTTGATGTTGAGTGGTCTCTTCTTCAAGAGCAAGTTGAACAATTCTCAACTCCTCTTGAAGTCGAGCGAACTCTGCCTTCAGATCAGCAACCTTCTTCTCTTTCTCCCCAGCAGCAGACGCTATTATATCCATCTGAGAATCATATTCTGCAGATTTTGTGGTAAAAGTGTCCAAAAATTTCTTGAAATCTGCCTTCGTCACCTCAGCTTCTCGAGTCATCCTTTCGAACTCGGCATTCACCAGTGGCTCTACCTCTCCTCGGTTAAGATCTTTGTAGATCTTGATTGACTCCTCCAGCTCATCCAGTACATGTTCAAGGTAAGCAGCCTGAGCTTCATCGCCTTGATCTCGAATGCCGCCAATCAGATAAGAAGTTGGACTTTTGACAGTGATGAAACCAACATTCTCTTTCTCCATTACCCTTTCTACCAAAGGTCCCAAGGAACTGAAGAAGAAATTGGTAAAATAACCAACTATAAATTTATTGGTAGCTACTGCACTAGGTGTAGCAGCTATTCCTATAGAAGCTTCAGCAGCAGATGTTTGTGAAGGTGGAGGTTCAGCTTCTTGAACATGGGCTGTAGCCTCTTTTGACAAAGGAGCCATTGTAGAGCTAGTTGCCCCTCCTGGATGTTCTTCTGCAAAATCAAGTAAACATTATCAGTTTTCTGACACTAAGGACTATCAGAAAAAAGATCAAAATGAAGGCAAGCTTACCAAAACTGGGTTTAGTGACAAGATTGTCATTTGATAGAATAGGCTGGAGCCTCGCGGAAGTAGTTTCAGACATTACTACATGACTACTTCCCGCTTCAGAGCCGCCTGATAGATGACGGCTGTCGCTGGCTATCGCCTCTATCTGCACTATGTCAGTGCATACCGGAAGAATCAGAGAAGGTTGAATCTCTGTATGAATAAAAGTTAAAATATCAGTCATCTGATATATAAGTAAAGATTACTAAAATCAGTCAATACCTCTTTGATCGGGGATAATAGTTTCCTCCGGTGCTGCTTCCTCAGCATTCTTCTTCTGGGGTGTAGGGACATCGGCATCCTCTTCATTGTCATTAACATCCTCTACCGATGTTTCTTCGTCATCCGCCTCCTCCTCTGGTGCTTCCTTATCATCACTTGCATCAACTGGATCTATGTCATGGAAGCCGAAATCAAAGTCATCTAGAGCCTCGATCATCAGTCGATCTTCTTCAGCACGACGTGATCTTGGTGTAGCTGGAAAACGAGCAGCTTCCATTACAAGGGTGGGAGATGGCAATACCTCAACAGATGATTCCGACTCAATGATTTGGGTCGGAGTTACATTCGCTTCTGTAGCCTCATCTTTTGTTTCTGCGGTCTCTTCCCTTGTGTCTGCGACCTGGTCCCTTATCTCTACATCGGTAGCTCCTTCTTGTGTATCTGTTACCTGTTGAGGCTCAGGAGCAGGTGTAGGAGAAGGCATCATAACCCCGACGACAGCACTTATCAGGGCAGATATATGGATAGCTTTTGGAGGGGTGGCCACTTTCTTTCTGAAAGCTATTTTCTTTCTGCGTAGAGGTTCTTCCGGGCTTTCTACGTCTGCAGTATGTGTTTGTCTTTGGGTGGAAGTTGGGTCGTCACTTCTTCTCTGTGAGCCGACTCAGCTTGTTGTCGAGACTGCGATCGAGTAGTGACTCTTTCCGAAGAGTCTACAGCAGTCTTCTTCTTAGAGACAGGAGAATATGGTTCTTCTGCCTTCCTCTTCTTCTTCTCCTTGATCGAAATCTTACAACTTTCAAAGAAACACGCAGCGGTTCGTAGACTTCTTCAGGGAAGTTGGCTTCCCTCGAATCTTCTAGAGGTGCATCAGCTGGCTCGTGCTCTTCATCATTACCAGGAGATAACAAAACAGGTGCTCCTTTTCTAAATCGTGTCACCGTCGCAAAGCTGTATGTTAAATTGAAGTTCTCAGCAAAAGTGTTTGCTGACGTATAAAAGATCGAATAAGTATACAACATGCGGGGACCACGGTCGTTCCTTGTCGGCATCGAGAACGTCGTCTTTGTGTCATGGGTATTGTAATAGGCCCAAGCCCGGGCTCCATCAATCAAATAACCTTTTTTCTGTAGGCATGTTATGGTATTGCCTATGTGGAATTGGTCGTAGACGAATTGGCGTACAAAACGGCTTGGGAGATAAGGTTCAAGATAGCATTCATCTTCGAACCGGTATACTAGATGTGATGGCCGAATCGTCCTCAACCAGTCAAAAGCTGTATGGCCCAAAGGCTGCATTCTCACTGAGTCGACGAGGTTCGTTGACATATATTCGTAACCGGCTGGAGGCAGAACACAGTAGAAGTTCCATCCTTTGCCCAGGTTCAAGACTCGCCTGCAGTCTTTTAAAGTAGTATAGATCCACTTACATCTAGAATATCTTCTCAGAAAACTGTCGCTCACTGCTCCCATAGCAGGGTTCATTAAGAAAGGATGGTGTAGAAGCAGCCATCCAAACAGATATGTATAAGGCAGTTCCAGCCGAGGAAAGTGTCCATTTTTACCTTTTTCTCGAATCATCGAATCAACGAAGAGACGGAGGCCGACATTCATTCTACATGTCATTGCTGACAATAAATCCATCCGGTAGCCGAAGACTAGACGGACGACAGCAAACAGTATGCCGCGATGGAAGCGGTCAACTGCACTGGCCCCAGGAACGACATATCGTCGAAGCCAGTAGGTAAGAAAACCTGTCAGTTGGACTTCCTTTGACATGGGCCCGTAACCCATCCTCATAAAACTCTCGATGATGTCTCCTTCCTTGAAAGGAAGATACTGAAGATCATCCTCAATCTTGATATCCATCTCGTTGTGCGTCTCCAACAACTCTATCACCTCGCTATTGCTAAGCGGTTTGAAGAAGTTGGGATTGCATTTTTCTTGTTCTTTGGTCTTCTTCTCGATAATATGGTTGAGGAAAAGATATGGCAACCATTTAGTCGAATAACATGTGCCGGCCGTGCCACTCTTGTAGTATAGAGAGCAAATCTTGTAGTGGCAGAGTAGCTCTTCAAAAACTTCTACCATACGACATTCTCCTAGCGCAGTCTGTCCAATTCATCATTTGTCGGGACAAACTCTTCATAGAGAATATTCCCCATTGGCAGATTTGAGATGTACTTCATCTCATGCAAGGCTAATCCAATCTCCCCGCGTGGCATCATAAAAGTCCCAGTCCTATAATTGTATCTCTCTGCCAACGCAAGGAATAGATGTAGATTAGGGGGAAGCCATAGACTGTGGCATACACTGCCTGATACAGATCTATTTCTTTAAGCTGATCTTCAAATTGAACCAATATCCAATTGGTTATACAGATCTACCTTTTATTGTCCGGGTTCACAAGACCTGTCAACCGCAGATCTTGGTCCGGATACCTCCCTTCCACCTTCGCAAACTCATTTGCGAATATTAGAGTTCTTACTGGTAGCAGCAGAGAAGAATCTTCCGGCAAGATGCAACCGGGCTTTAGTCCTCTGAGTAGAGAGCTATGTCGCTCAGAAGAACTGTAGAATATATCTTTATGATCTGGCCCCTTCTTAATGCAGATATTACCCACTCGGGCCTGCTGCAACGGAGTTATGTCCCATTCCATTCTTTTGGGATAGCTTGTAAAAGCATATCTAGACAGAAGGAGACATCTGGAGATCTCTGGCAGAAGTATCGTCTTCTCGCCCCTTTGGAAAATTCTCTGCTCCATGCGAGGCCTTGGCTGAGAATTTTTGTCAAAAGCCTCACCAAACAGGAACAGAGGTTTCTTATGGGTGACAGTGTCAGCAGTTTGAAGAGGCTGCCCGTTCATTAGACACAATAAAGTATCATTATCCTGTACAACCAGGACAGCCTGCCGAGCCGACGGTAAAGCATATTGAGGAAAAGAGACATGAGAGAGATCTTTCTTGAATGCTGATTCAGACAGAGATCCTGCAAGAACCTCGTAGTTGGGATCTTCTTTGCGGTTAACTGCATCAAATAAAGAGACAAAGATCAATATGTGTAAAAGAAATCAAAAATTTCTTCACAAATTCATCAAATTGTGCTATGTGAAATAAACTATCAGATTGCGCCAGCACAACGAATGTGCGCAAGACATCAGATTACGCCAGCACAAACAATGTGCGCAAGACATCAGATTGCACCGACCTACTTGCACAAGACATCAGTTTGCGCTAGCAACCGACATGCACAAAACATCAGATTGTGCATCATTGCGCAAATCGATGGATTGCGCTGATCATCTTGTCAGCGCTTTCCAACCGATTGTGCAAAGATACAATTTTCACAAAAATAAAAACTGTTGAACATGCAGCCGAAACCCTAAACAGGGTGGCGCAAGTGGTTGAGAATACCATCAATCTCTAAAAAAAAGAGGCATGAAAGTTCAAAACATCAAAAACCCTAAAAAGGGTTTCGATCATGGTTCGTCATTCACCTTGCAGAGCTGGGTGACCCATCTCGTGACGAGAGACTCATGGTGCAACACGAGTCGAAGGTTCGGCATGGGCCTTTCCTTTCTCAATGGCTGATCACTTGGGCGCCATTGATGTTGATGACGAGAAGATGAAGGAAAAGTCGGAGTAGGAGAGGAGTTTCTTTCTCTTGAGAAATCAAAGGCAAGTAAAGATCAAAAGAATGGGAGAAGAAACTATTTATAGTTTCTCACAGAATCGTAACGGTCACCTCCGATTGCACCGAGAAAGTCGGAGCTAATTCCTCCAAACGCGCAGCCAGAGCGCAACTTGATTTTAAAATTGAAATTCAAAGTATTTCGAAACTTTAAATATTTTCAAAATTTGAAAACTTTGTAGGGGGTCTTGTAAGTCCTAAAAATCAAGTTGTATCCATCAAATAGGCAGAGAAATCTAAAATTGAGCACTCTTCAAATGAACTGCGTTGTAGGCAGACTGCACTACAAATCAACTGCGCTAGCCTGAACTGCGCCAACGCCCGAGCACGCTAGGCTGACGTGGCAATGCCATCATTACCTGACAAGAAAATCAAATCTTCTGACAGCCCAAAAAATGAGGAGTCTGTTCGTTTCTCGTGCCGTGCCGCCTTCTAGGATAGCTGTCCAAATCCTAGTGCGATCCAGTTGCCAAGCCCTAGCGCGGTCTAGCTGTCCAACGCCAGCACAATCTATCGACCAGATCGGAGCACAGTCTGAAGCTAGCGCTATTCAAGTGGCACAATCCATCAAACTTGTTGAAGATAACTGACATTTATTACATGGCTTACATGCCACCAATTGCTCGCCACGTGGCAACCGTTTGTACACAACCAAGCGCATTTCAATCAAATAATGCCACGCGTCTAAGTACGGTTAGCCCACGATCGAGCAACTGCCCAATGGCCAGCGCGGTTTACAGTCTGCGCAGTCTGTCTCCAGCGCAAACCATTGTGCCCAATCCAGAATAACTACAAAATAGTTATTTCTAGAACTCTATAAATAGAGTTTCAAGTTCTTCATTAAGGGGATCATATTATCATCAGCAGGAGTTCTTGTCCAAGTGCTACTGCATTCTTCAAAGGCTATCATCTTCAAAGTTCACATCGTCCAAGGGATAAAGCGATTGTCTTCAGATCGGATTCCTATAGTTGTACTTTCCCAGAATTTATTGTACTTTTGTACTATTCTTTAAAGTTTGTGAAATAAAAGACTTTTGTTTTTGCAAACAGGCCTTTCCATGATGATACTGCAGGTTGACATCATAATCCACAAGTAGCTCTAGCCACCTCCTCTGACGCATGTTAAGATCCTTCTGGGTGAATACATACTTCAGGCTCTTGTGGTCGGTGAAAATCTCTATCCTATCTCCATACAGATAATGTCTCCAAAGCTTAAGTGCAAACACTACTGCTGCCAACTCCAAGTCATGGGTTGGGTAATTTCTCTCATGATCATGAAGTTGACGTGACGCATAAGCCATTACCTTCCCATGCTGCATCAAAACACATCCTAAACCTCTGCCTGAAGCATCACAATATACTGAGAATCCCCCGGTCCCATCTGGAAGCGTGAGAATGGGCGCCATCATCAAGCCTCGCTTCAACTTCTCAAAAGAATCCTGACATTTAGCTGTCCAGGTAAACTGCGCATCCTTGCGGGTCAACTGGGTCAATGGCGCTAAAATTCGAGCAAAGTCTGAAATAAATCGTCGGTAGTAGCCGGCCAAGCCAAGAAAACTACGAACTTCTGCAACTGTGCTAGGTACTGGCCATGTCTCAATGGCCACGATCTTCTGGAGATCCACTTCTACTCCTCCTCTAGTGATGATATGACCCAAGTATGAAATACGATCGAGCCAGAACTCGCATTTACTGAACTTGGCATATAACTGGTGCTCTCTGAGAATCTGAAGAACCACAAGGAGATGCTGCTCATGCTCTGCTACACTCTTGATGTAGACCAGGATGTCGTCTATGAACACAATCAAGAATTGATCCAAATAAGGCATAAAGATACGATTCATGAGGTCCATGAATATAGGTGGCGCATTGGTTGCTTCAAAAGGCATAACAAGGAACTCCCAATGCCCATATCTAGATCTGAAAGCTGTCTTTGGGATGTCCTGCTCTCTGACACTAATCTGATGGTATCCTGACCGCAAGTCAATCTTCGAGAATACTGCTGCCCCCTTTAGTTAATCAAACAAGTCATCTATCCTCGGGAGAGGGTATCTGTTCTTGATTGTCACTGAGTTCAAGGTACGATAATCTACACATGGACATACCATCCTTATTTTTCACAAGAAGCATCGGGGCTCCCCAAGGTGATCCACTTGCACGAATGAATCCCTTGGTCCTCAGTTCTTCAATCATCTTGTACAATATCTCTAACTCTGACGGTGCCATCATGTAGACTCTCTCCGACACTGGGGCTGTCCCTAGGATCAAGTCGATAGTAAACTCGATCTCTCGCTCAGGCGGCATTCCTAGAAGCTCTTCTGGGAAAACATATGGAAACTCCTCGACTATCCGGGGTAACTGCACTGCTGCCACTGCCATCCGCAATACTGGAGGAGAAGGTTCAACTTCGCCTCGGGAAAAAGAAAACTATGGCTCGCCTGGACTGCTAAAAACAACCCTGCCAACATGGCAGTCTATCCTAGCATACTGGTTCCTTAACCAATCCATCCCTAAGACCACATCATAATCGGCCATCGGAAACTCTATCAATCTAGCGGGGAACTCTCTACCGCTAACTACGATCCGACACGAGGAAAACACTCTATCTACTCCCACAAGACCGTTACCAGTGAGTATATTGAGCCTTACTGATAATGACTCGGGCTCCAGTCCTATTCGTGTTGCGAATCGTACAGACATGAATGAATGCGATGCACCAGAATCAAATAATACTGATGTTGGAGAGGAGTTGACGAGAATAGTACCTGCCACTACCTCACCTGGTGCCAATCCTTCTTTTACGGTCATTGCCATCGCCTGACCATGTCCTATGGGTGCGGGTCCCCTCTGCTGATAACCTCCCTGTCTGCTCTGAATCAAGGCTTGGACTTGTGCATACTGCTAGGGGTTCTGCTGCTGAAATGCTTGGGACTGAGGCGGCAAGGGCCTCAGAAACTGTTGCTGCTGCTGGACTGGTGCTGGTCCTCTCACCGAAGGACTAGAAAAGGTCGAAGAAGAGGAACTCCCCCTGTTCGGGCAGTTTCCAACCCTGTGGTCCGGTGCTCCACAAGCCAAGCACAATCCCTGTGCTCTGCGATATTCTGCCACCACATATCCTGGCTTCCCATAATGAGTGCAACCCATTGCGGAAGACTGCTTCTACTGCTGAGGGTTCGTCGGGATTGAATGCTGAACCGACATCACTGAGGCCGCCCGCCTCGAAGTTCCAATGGTCAAAGCCCTGGCTGTCGAGGCTGGTGCTTAAGACTGGTTCATGTGGCCATGAGATCGCTTTCGACCTCCGGTCCTGTCCTCAATCCTCCAGGAGGTATACTCGTGCCTCCTGGCTGCTCTCAATACCGCATCAAAAGTCTGATGCTCAAACTGCTCCACTGCCAATAAAATCTCTAGATGGATCCCCTGCTGGAACCGCCGGGCTCTGTCGAACTCGGTCGCTACCAAGGTGGGAGCAAACCGACTAAGTCTCGAAAACTCGGCCGCATATCCGTCGACCGTCCTGTCCATCTGCTTTAGATTGGTGAATCTCGTCTGTAGATCATACCGAGCTACAGCATCGAAGTACTTGGTCTGGAATCTCTCATAAAATACTGTCCATCCAATCTGTGCCACTGACAAACGGCCTGCGCCGTCCACCAGCTGCGGGAAAGATCTAATAACTGTAGGCGTAATACCGCCACCTTCTCGTTCTCGGGCATCTTCGCCGCTTCTAGAATCACTTATGTATCCTGCAGCCAAGCATCTGCGGCAATAGCATCTTTGCTACCATTGAAGAAGGGAGGGTTCAAACGCTTGAAGCTGTTGGCTGCCTGGTTCCCTTGATGATCGCCTCTGTTCAAAGCATCTTGTACCGTCTGGTGCAGGACATCGCCTCGACGATCTTGAGATGCTAGCAATGTCCTGATGAGATCCACCAAGGTGCCATCATCGGGCTCTATAGGCTGAACTGGCTGAACTGGTGGCTCTTGACCCGCAGTAGACATGACTCTGGAGGCTACTCCTGAATGCTGGACTTGATCTCCAGGTTGCTGCTGGCCCACAGAAGGTGCTCCGCTTTGCCGATCGGTAGGACCAGAAATAATGCCGCTGAAGAAGAAGACATAGGGAACAATAAGGAAGGACCAGGACAGATCAAAGATGCAAGCATGTGATCAGGTCAAGAATTCAGAAATTTAGAGGATATGAGCAGAGATCAATGGCGAGTGCTGATTGAGATATCTATTCAGTAAATCCTCACATATCTTGATTCACAAGACCTACATGGGCCACCACTTAAACCATGTAACGCCCCAGAACCAGAATACTGGAAAACGGGGGCATACATAGCCAGCTACATATATTAAAATAGAATCCACCTCGCTATACGGTTATGGCTGTCTAGATACATGAGGGTTTAACTACAAGCCATCAGTCTCTTATGGTCATGAACAAGCCTATTGTCTCAATCTCAAGCAAGTAAAAGCAATTACAAGATGTTAGAGCATTAAATATACAATAGTAAGGCGTCCCATACATTACATATTTGGATGATCATGAAGCTAGTCATACAAATGTGAAGACTTGCAAGAGTTTTAGTCATACATGATCAACCCTATGATTCGTCAATCATGTTACAGCCCGTAGGCAGACAGTAAGTAAAGTGCAATACGAGCTAACACGTGCTCGTCGGCTAAATGTCGCAAAAGAATATTTTTACAATAAAGTGGGAGAACAAAAGGGAAACCCACTCGTTGCCTTGGTTACGCCTGGTGGTCACCATCTGGCTAGAAGGTAGGAAGATCCTCTGGAGCTACTCCGGTATCTGGCCATACGAAACCAGCTGGGTCAGATCCCAGAAAGAGCAAGTGCCACAAATGAGGCTTCACTTAAGAACTAAAACCAGCAATTAGCACAAGATATAATTATATAATAAAGACTGGTAATATATAAAATCATGACGATATACGATGAGATAACCATGGGACTATTCGGATAACCGAGTTACAACCCTTAAACCAAACAAGGACCGGGGTTGTAACCCTTCGTCTGAACGGAACTTGGTTTTCCACCATTTATCGATAAAGTAAAGCACAAGCAATCAGGTCATGTTACATTCTTGTACAGGGTCAGGACAAGACTAGACTGGGTTAGACTCCATCCAATCAATTACGGCCAAGCAATGAGTGCGGCTTGATACTTTAACTAACTAGGGTTACCACAGGCCTAGTTACTAGCAAGATGCAATGAGATTATTCCAACAGCCACAAGCCCTGCAGACCATCCAGGTTATCCAGGTCGAATATCCGTTCATGGAGGGTGCAACACATGTTAGTGTGCTGGAAATGTGCCATACTCGTCGGCAGGCTACAAGTCCACTTGCGCGCCCAGATAACGGGATTGCCTGTAGCTGGAAAATCTCTTCATGACAACTGGATTATTCTAGTTATTAGCCTTAGTAAATTTCAGTGGGTACCCCTGACCGTGGTACTCAGGGGTCCCTGTCCTAGATATGATGCAAGACAATACTGGTTCATTATACAAGCACAATCGCCCACGGTGTCCAGGCCATTCATTCTTGTCATGTCATGCTAGCTGTCTTAACAGCATATCGAGGTATGTCATGTCAGGTTTACTTATCAAGAGTACGCCACGACGGGCCACTATCATGTCATGTTACTTGTCAATCATGATCCTTGTCATGAGTGCGCCACAACGGGCCACTGTCATGTCATGATACATAACCAGAATTAACAATGATATAAGCATAATGTAACAACTAAATAGAAAAAGGGGTACAAGGGCTGTGGGAGGAGTCATGCGGCTCAGGGGACATGGGCATGTGGCTCGGAAGGGGGAGCAGGCTCATGCGGTCGGGGGAAAGAGCGCATGAAGGGGGCCAGGGTCAGAGGCTCATGCGGCTAAGGGTGACGGGCTCATGCGGCAGGGGCTTATGCGGCAGGGACTCATGCGACTAAGTCGAGCAAGCCATGCGGGTCGGCTAGAAGAAGCCATACGGCAAGAAAGGGACATGCATATACGGCAGTAGGGGAAAAACAAACTCATGCGGCTCGGGGAACCAAAGCCATACGGCTAAAGGAAAATGGCACATGCGGCCAGAGAATTAGGTTCATGCGGCAAGGGGTCTTATGCATATGCGGCAGTGGAGAAACAAGCTCATGCGGCTAGAGCTAACTTGAGTCATGCGGGTGTAGGCCATGCAGCAAGGGCCATGCGGCCAAAGGGGACTTGCCGCATGAAAAAGCCATGCGGCTAAGTACTGTTCTTCTTCTCCACTTTTTCGAGAAGGAGAACCATGATGCCATTGCTTCCAAGCTCCATTAATCCTTCATCTAGGGTCAGAATCCGAACTTTCATAGGTCAAAATGGGACAGAAAAAAATTCTCTACAACATGGAACCATCAAAACTTGAGAATAACAAGGTTTAATAGATCAAGACCTAAAAAATTCGAAAATGCAACAAGCTTAGATCTACATAAAATAAGCCATGGAAATTAAAAATGCTAAGTACTAAATTGTATTAGAATTTCATGAGGAAGAAAATGGAACAACAAAATTGAGTTCCTCCATGAAGCAAGTCGCACTTTCCTAAGCCTCTCTGGTAGGTGGAGAGAGGTAATAGAGGAAGAAGAAGAGTTATGAGGATTAATGGAAGAGAGAGAGGTTAGATGGCTTATAAAGGAAGAGAGTGGTGGGGGTTGGACCACATACAACAAAACCGAACCAAGCCGAACCAAGCAAACCGAACCGAACAAAGCAAGATAAAATGCCAAAATAAACCATGCAATGAGACAGGCATTATGAGTCAAAATACGTACACGTATACCAAAATACGTAATACGAACCACGGACGTTACAGGAAGGTAAAAAATAAGGCTCGGGTCGAGGGTTCTATTTGTGAAGCCTATATTCTCGAGGATATTACAAACTTCTAGCTCGACGTATTTCAAACCTCATGTTGCTACGAATAGAACGAGGGCTTCGAGAAACGACGACGGTTATCAAGAATCTAATGATAGAATACTAAAAGTATTCAATGCGTCCGAAAAGCCTTCGGGGAAAATGAAGAAGAGATATTTGAATGACGAAGAGCTAAGGGCTGTTCAGTTATATGTATTACTCAATTGCGACGAGGATGAAGTGGAGAAGCTTGAGGGGTAAGTAATTAATGATGACTTTACGTCATCTCAATGTAATAGTATAAGCTAATATTATTGTACTAATCGGCGGTTGCTTCGTTGTTTTTCAGCACATATAATGATGAGTTGAGGTCGGTCAGACCCTACCTAACAGACGAAGCATTAGAACAAGAAATGAGACGTCATTTTTTCTCTTGGTTGAGCGAATATGTAAGCAATCCGATAATTACTGGCCTCTTTTAATGCAACTGTGCAATAAATAACTTACTATCTCTTCTTTGGTATTCAGGTCGATCATCTAATTTCACCCGAGATTGAATTAATTAGAACTCTTGCCAAGGGACCAATTACTTTTGCTAAAATATGGCCAAGTTACTGTGTCGATGGCTTTCGGTTCAAGTCGACAAATGCTCCGATCAGAGACAGCTTCCTGGATCTTGATTCCACGAAAAACAGTTGTTTGTGTAGCAAATCTTCGAACTACAAAGACGTCGCCAGGAAATGATTTTTTTGGCATCTTGCAAGAGATTGTGGAGTTGACGTATAATTATGGCAGAGAACCTGCAAAGATCGTGTTGTTCAAGTGTGAATGGTTCGATCCGACTGAAAATCAAGGTTAGAAAATTGACAAGCACGGTCTTGTGGATATAAACTACAAGCGTAGATATCAAGGCTACGAACCATTTGTCTTAGCAACTCAAGCTCAGCTCGTGTACTTCACAGCTTATCTGAGACGGGGAGCAACGAAGTCTGACTGGTGGGCAGTATGCAAGACTAAAGCTAGAGATACTTTTGATGTTGACGAAAAATCTTATAAGGAGGACGAGCTATCTCTTGTAACCAATATTGTTGATGTGGACTCCACGGAAGTTACGCATTACACGACACATAATGTGGAAGATGTAGAATTATCCGAAGAGGAAGACGAAGGCGACGAAGGCGAAGATGAAAGTAAAGATGGGGAGGAAGATGAGGTCGAAGAAGACGAACAAGACGATTATTCTGAAGATGATTGAGAGAGATGTACTTTCATCTTGTAGAATGTAATATCTGAACTTAGATGTTTTTTGTAAAATATACTATCTGGACTTAGATGTTTCTTGTAAAATGTATCATCATATATTGTCTTGGTTATTATCTTATCTTTGTTGCACTTTCATATATCTAGACTCTATTAATTTTTATCTTTGTTGTATCTCATCATATGTTGTTATCAGGCATGACAGGTCATCGCGGATCATTCCATATTTCCCGACATGGGGCACGGGGTACTGATACTGGCAGAGGACAGAGTACTCCTTCGATACCTACTGGTGGTACTGCTAGAGGACGGGGTTCTTCTTCGGTACCTCCTACTGGTACCGGCTCTGGATCCTCGTCGCCCAGTACTCCTGTGTATCGGACAGTAGCTCCGCCCGCCACGATGCTATGTGGCATATCTCCTGGGACGAGTAGTTTCAGGCCTAAGACTGCTCCCGAGAGTAGCGTTCCTCCTGCTGATACGACGATGGAGACAGATGAGCAGATGAAGGAGGCTGCGCCGAAGGCCGACCAGTATCAGGCAGATGATGCCTGCGCACCTCCGGAGGAGACGAGGACGGAGATCTGGGCCGACGGTACAAAGTAAGTATTTTGGTTTATCATTTTTTTCTGTGTTTATCATAAATTAACTTTTCTCATGAATATAATATGTCTGTATAGATATCGTCCCCCGTCGGTACAGAGACGCCTAGGCCAGCTCCTGAGGCAAAATTATGGTGGTCCTTTGATAAACTACTCGGATGCTCCGGACGATAGGAAGGCCTACTGGTTTGCGCGCTTCAAGGTTAAAATAGATTTGCTTTTAACATTAATCATTTGATTTATGCATATTATATATTACTGAAAAATATTTGGTTTGCGTACTCTTCTAGGATATGTTTTTCTATCCACCGCACCGGGCCGAGCTGATCGAGGGAATGTTTCCTGCTGTCGCTGCTAAGCTGATCCGCGACGCTATTAATGATCAGAAGGCTCGTGATCGTGCGAAAAGCCGATCCAAGGTTGGATCACCCCTGATCAGTGGGATGTGATGAAGGCTCGATTCAACGAGCCAAGGTACAAGGAAAAGTCCGAGAAGGCCAAGGCGGCTAGGCAGCATGCATTGTAGTGGTGCAGTGGGTCGATTCCGATGACGAAACATTTCCGTCGTCTGGTATGTATTTTTCTTTCAGAAATATTATTTTAATACAAATCCGATAAATTATTACTAAGATAATATATTTAATTACTGGTAAGGAAGGTCGGTAACGCCGACATGGTGACCGTCTTCCTGGCCACCCATCGGAAGGGCGACGGCCTTATTGACGAGAGGGCCGAGCTTGCCTATGTAAGTATTACAATACTATTTGTTAATTATAATACTTCGTGTTAATTTTAATATAACTTAGTAAATATGCATGCAAATAAATATTCATGTAGTTAGTAATAATAAGTACATTAATTAGAGATTAGAAATCATAGAGTACTATCCATACTTTCTAGGCCGAGTATCAGAGACTTCGGGACCGGGCGACTGCTAGTGCACCTACTGCGGGAGAGGTCGGTACTTCCACGCAGCCCACTCAAGCTCCGTCGGCGGACGAGCTGTGGATGACCGCCGCTGGTGGCCTCCGTAGGGGTACGTACTACGGTACGGGATCCTATGGCGCCCTAGTTGCGAGCCAGTCCTCTAGGACATCCCCTGCTAGTGTGCATGGTCCACAGCCGTCCCAGGAGTCTGCCCGAGTCCACCAGATGATGGAGTCGCTCCGGGACGAGCTGCTACGACAAATTCAAGACCAGTCTCAGCACCAGTCGGACGAGCCTGCACTTATAGCACGATTGGATGCGCTCGACCGCAGCATTATGGAGCTCCGAAATATGGCTGAGCGGACAGAGCGGAGCGTCACCGATCTTAGAGCGTCGACGGAGCGCAGCGTATTGTATCTGCAAGCATCACAGATGACCATAGGCGAGAGGCTGAGATTGGTGCAGGATTCGGTGGCTGATAGCAGTGATAGAATGTTATCTACCATGGATTCATACCACCAGCGACTTACAGCGTTAGAGCGTTATCGTCCTCCGGGTGCGCCTTCATCGTCGTCGACTCCGCCGGTGCCACTGCCTTCTTCATCGACACCGACTCCACCGACGTCACTATCTCCTTCATCGATGTCGATTTCAAAGGAGGACTATGAGCTTTTCTTGGCCATTCGTCGCGACACGCCCCCTCCTGCTCCAGATCCCCAGTAGTCCTACTTAGAACTGTTTGTATTGATTGTTTGAGTACTTGTTTTTCTTTGTATTTGTTTGTGACACTTGTTTGTTGGTTGCATAGATACATTGGTTATTGGTTGCGTAGACCCATGACAATTTGGATATTGGTTTATATATGTTGTGTGGACTTTGGTTATTTTATGTTGTTATTCGTTTCATTTAGATATTAATTTACTGGTATTGAGTGTTCCACCAAAGGGGTCGGCGAACCCAGGGATAAAATGTGCTTGTGTATTGTGTTTCAGATTAAACTGCAGGGAGAAAATAATTCTGTGAAGAAAAATGCATACTGCAATTTATTTATTTTTATTTTTTTAAATTTAGCGACGTTTACCGACGCCATCCGACGGCACATTGCGTCGGTAGACGTCGCTAAACTGGCATATATTTCCAGGATACCGACGTATAGCGACGTCAGTTTCGTCGGTATGCGTCGGTAACCGTTGGTAGACGTCGGTAACTTTCCCAGGATTTTACCTCATTTTCCCAGGATATACCGACGTATAGCAACATCACAAAACGTCGTTAATATTCTCCAGGATATACCGACGTAGTGCGACATCGTAAACGTCGGTAATTTTTCCTGGAAATATCGACGTATAGCGACATCCTAAACGTCGCTATTTCTTCGACGAAACGACGGTAAACGTCGGTATATTACCGACGTAGCTCTACGTCGGTAGACGTCGGTGTTGGCGACGATCAGCGACGTCTTTCCAAACAGCGACTAAGGTTTCCGCGATAAGAGAAAAACGTCGCTAAATACATCGCTAAACTAATTTTGTGACGTCGTTAGGCGTTTTAGCGACGTCTTTAGGCGTCGCTAAAATGACTTATTCTGGTAGTGTATAAATACTAGTTTGAAAGTAGTTTCCATGATAGCTGGTCATGCTCATATTATTGAAGGCTCCGGCAGAGCACACTTAATTTTACCCAAGGGAACCCACCTACTTGTACAAAATGTCTTAGTCTCATAATTCCAGAAGAAAATTATTGAATTTTAAGGATATAAGTACAAATGGGTATCATATTAAAATTATGAGCGAGGATAATAAAGAATACATTTGAATAACCTCTAGCATAGGAAAGAACCATAAGTTTGTTCTAGAAATATTCTTCAGCTTATCATTAGGGATCTACTTTATTCACATTGGGGTAGTCGAGTGACATACTACAAGAAGCCAGATGCTCAATCCTATAGGGGTCCATTGTGAGCCAGAAGTCGAATGATCCTATAACTTTTAAATTGTGACATAATCGAAAAGACACCTAAAACAATGATAATGAGAATTATCAATACTAACTCGTGTGATAATCTCTTACCAAATTGCAGCATGCACCCTTGATCTTAAGGATAAGTTTGTTTCTAAACCATCAAAACTGAAGATTGTATCCGAATAACTAGTAACATAGTTTCAAATTGCACCATTTTTCTTTTTTAAACTATAATATTGGCATCTATGTTTTGTAAAGTATAATTTCTATGTTTATCTCCTTAGATTATTATATCTTCTCGACATAAGATTTTTTTTAATCTGTCACGTTCATAAGACATAATTTTTGTCGTTACGGGGAGATATAAAGAAGATACATTATCGTTTTAGAAGAACGTCGTGAATTATCGTTCTAGAAGAACGTCGTAAAGCATCGTTCTAGAAGAACGTCGTAAAGCATCATTCAATGTTCTAAAGCATCATTCCAGAAGAACATATCATGACAATACCTCTACATTATCTAATCTTGACTAATTAGGATAAATTATTTCTTGTATTTCATTACAAATAAATTATTAGATACTTACTCGACTATGCTGTATAAATAGTTATGCCAACTATGAATATATTTTCTAATTGAAGTACCAAAAGAACCAAATAATACTAAAGGTTCTAAAGATTCAACTCTCCAGAAGAAGAGGCCGAATAATATAACACATCCTAATGCTCTTGAAGAAGCAGCTCCCGAAGAAGCAGCTCCTGTAGAGAAAAAGTTCATGACGGTCCGGAAGATGTCATGAATCAAAGATCAAATTTTTCAAAGTATATCGCTCCGGTAGAGGATATACCTCAGATTCTAAAAGAGACTGAGAAAGGGATACCGGTACCAAAAAATTTAATGTTCAAGAAAAATTTGGAATCAAGAAAGTTTGTCATAGATGACATTATCGAATGAGAATAAAAATGGTGATAAAAATTAAAGAATAACACTAAAACCACGAATAATCTAATGAAAAGATGCGATATCTCTCGCAAGACGTAGAGTGTTTGGTCCTACAGTACAAAATCGAAAAAGGAATAAACATGGTAGGTTTTGAATGGGTATTTATAACAAATATAGATCTAAATGTATAAGAGCAATGTTAGCTCAAGGATTCACGAAATGATCATGAATAGAATATGAATAAATATATTCTCCAATCATGATAGCCTAGACGATAAGATATATCCTCGAAGGTCGTGGATTTAAAATTTTGAGGTATATCGTTGAGGGATTTGATATTACTATGTTATTCCCGAAGGATCTACAAATGAGCCATATATGGATTAAATCATGCAGAAGAATGTGATAGGCTCATTTAGTTTATAGAGAAATCCCTGAACGGATTCATCAAAATGGTCACCTCCTGAAGAGAAGATCTCCTGAAGAGAAAATCTGCGAAAGAGATAGAAAATATGACAGTATCTCTTAAAAAGATTTGAAATATCTCCGAAAAAGATAAGGAATCTCCGGAAGAGATTGGAATCTCCCATAGAGATTGAAAATCTCCTGAAGAGAGCGAAAATCTCCCAAAGAGATAAAGATAAATATCCAAAAGAGATCTCATGTAATTCATGAAAAGATGAATCTCTAGAAGAGATCTACTATAAATCTCCTATAGAGATAAATCTCCTGTAGAGATTTAATATAAATGATATCACTATAATGGTCAGGTCAATATGATCTTTTACAATCAAAAGAAGTTGTTCTGGGTCCTAAATTATGCTTATTTAAAGAATATAAAATTATTTATTGTCATTTACTCAACATAATATTTTAAAATAATATTAGGCACATAATTTATTCTTGATGAATGTTTTGATCTAACGAGATATGCAGATGAATGATATTTATCTGACACTCCATTAAGGAGATACCACAAATAAGGTATGTTTTATAAATAATGTTGCAGGTATTTTAGAGAGAATAAATCAAATCACTGCGGTAATTTTATCAAAGCGAACAGAGAATGTGCTTAACTATGTTTTCAACAGTTCAACATATCAGGGGGAGTTACGAGCTTTCAGGAATCACAAATAAAGCCTACAACCTCTTCATAAGGATATGAGTATAAATGTATAGACAAATAAAGTGTTGGGGTGAGATATAATATTGTATTGAGGATTAATTTTTTATTTTGAATTGATGTAAGAACAAGAATGTAATATTTTGAAGGGGAGCATCCTGTAGATGCAAGCATCCTGAAGATGCTAATGGAGACATCTTGAAGCATGTCTTTGCGCATTGTACTCTTTTTCTTTGTTGAGATTTTTTTCCTTGGATTTTTCCTTCGAAAGATTTTTAACGAGGCAGTGTAAGTCGCACCCACTTGGATTCATGAAGAATCATACTCCTGAAGAATATTATTGTACTCTTTTCTTTTCTATGGATTTTTTCCAAATGATTTTTCCTAGAAATTTTTTTAATGAGGCAATAATTAAAGTAGGCATTCAAGGAGGAGTGTTGTGATTTGGATAAACCCAAATATGGATGCCCTTATCCATACCCACAACTAGGGGTGAGCAAAAAACGGTTTTGGACCGTAAACCGATCCGAACCGACCCGAAATAATGTTTCGGGTCGGGTTCAAAAAATACGAGTCGGATTAAGGTTTTTAAAACCAGTACATTCGGTTTTTTCGGTTCGGGTCGCGGTTTTTGGATTCGGTTTTGGACCCGAACCGAAAATCGAATTAGTAGATGCAATTACATTTGTACCCCGTAACTTTGTATATATAGAAAAGGAAAAAAACCTAACCCTAAGCATTCTCTCTCCTCTCCTCATATTATTTGGGGGCGCTGCTCCTCCTCTCAGTTCCTGGAGAGAACTCCTCTCTCTTTTGACTCTCTCCTCTCATCACTAACTTTTTTGGAGCTCCTCCTCCTCTCAGTTCTCGCATAAGTGCAACCGAAGTGGATATGTTTCATTTTTTTTAACGAATTTGTGAAGAATATTCAATTTTTTAATGATTTCTTTTGATCTTTTGGATTTTAAACTCTCAGTTCTCTCTGGAACTCCTATCTCTTCTCATCAGTGCAACCAATGTGATTTTTTTTCTTTCATTTTTTGTGAAGAATATGCACAAAAAAAAAAAATTTATGTTCTCTTTCGATCTTTTGGATTTTACTGTTTTGCATGTTTCGATTTTCGATGTTCATTTATAGATCTATTGAGAAGTTCATTTGTAAATCTATCTTCTATGTTCTAAAATGGGTTCAAAAAAGGAGTTACTTTATTAGTAGGTCTGAAGAATAGAAATATAGGAGAAATGGCTCACCTCTTTTTTCCTTTGTTAATAAGGTTTATGGTATTATTTTAATCTCGTGAAGTTGGAAGAAGAAATGCTGATGAAGAATCAAGAAACTTTATGCATTGTTTTTTGCAAATCTATATTACATTGACATATAGAGAAAGAAGTTTAACTTCTTGTTAAATATATGATATGCAATCTCTTGTTTACTGCTAGTTGGAAGCAGCTATTAATTGATGGCTCGATCCATGGTCCCCAAAACTGAACCGACCGAAAACCGAACCGATTTTTTTCGGTTCGGTTTTTTCGGTTTTTCCACAGAACGGTTCGGTTTACGGTTTTAGTAAAAGCGGTTCTCGGTTTTTTCGGTTTTTTGAAAATCGGTTCGGTTCGAACCGAACCGAATCGTTGCTCACCCCTACCCACAACAACCTTTATCACATTACCTCTATATATGTTATCAATGAGAAAAATTACGTACATTCTTTCTGGCTACCAATATTCTTCTTTTTCTCTCTTATTTTTACAACATCTCTTTATTTTTTACTTCTACATTAGGGTAAGTGTGCCTATAATTTTTTTGACACAAAATAAAGTGGATCGAATATGGAACTTGTTCAACTAGATCATGCCATGTCCATTATCAATATGATGCTTTAGAGTTTGGACCTGGCCTATTATGATTTTAGGTTTTAGAGTTTGGATTTAACCTATTAGAATTTATCTTCTTCTTATCCTTCTTTTTTAAAATTATTTTGTTGGCTCTTACCTAACTAAGTTGCTTGCACTCATTATTAATATATATAATTAGTCTCCAATCTTTTGTCCCTTTTTTTACATAGTTTAGATTGTGACAAAAAAAATGCTTATGACAATATACTTATTAATGAGTAAAATATTGTCTCAACTTATTTTGTACGAGATAATATTATTAATAACAAACAGCCACAATCAGTCACCAACATTTTGTCCCTTGTTACATAGTCCAACTCGTGAGCTAAAAGAGAGGTACTTTTCTTTTCTTTTCTTTTCTTTTTATTTAAGTAACTGTGTCATGCAACTTGTATGATAAAAAACCATATATACTCGTGACAAAAACAGTGCCTATGAGTCACAAAGGTGAATTGGTGAGAGTGGGACATAACTCTTCACTTGGTCTTGATAATTAATGAAGTTTAGTTTTTTTTGTTTTTTTGTTTTTTTCTTATTCCAACAAGTAAGTGATAACAATAATGACAGGGTTGGGGGGGACACATGGAAAATAGTAAAGGTCAAAACAAAAGAGTTGGCTTGTACTAGTAGTCCAACTCCCACCAAACTATATAGGCTAAGATGTAATCATGCAAGTAAGTTCAACATTGTTTGATCTTGAGGGAATATGCATGTCAATATAAATATTTACTATATTGAACAACTAACTAAAGATGTAACTACTCTACTCCACTTCCTATTGAGTTGTGAGAATAGTGAAGTATATTCCTAACCATCTTATCTAACGTGTTATATATATATATATATATATATATATATATATATATATATATATATATATATATATTTCAAAAAAAAAAAGTGAAGTATATTCCTAACCATCTTATCTAACGTGTTATATATATATATATATATATATATATATATATATATATATATATATATATATATATATATAACAAATATATATATATATATATATATATATATATATATATATATATATATATATATATATATATATATAACAAATATATAACAAAAAAAATATATATATATATATAACAAAAATATATATATATATATATATATAACAAATATATATATATATATATATATATATATATATATATATATATATATATATATATATATATATATATATATATATATATATATATAACAAATATATATATATATATATATATATATATATATATATATATATATATATATATATATATATATATATATATATATATATATATATATATATTTGTTATATATATATATATTTTTGTTATATATATATATACTTATAAAATATATTTCTGCATCCATCTTTAATTTATATAATTCAAATTTTAAATCTATTCTTGTATTAAATCTGACATTATTGTTGTATGCATGGAGGGAAGAGTGCATGATGATATTTTAGGAGTATGAATAATGTTAATATAACGGCAGATTAGGAATTTGAATGATAACAAGTTTAAAAAAGAGTGCATGATGACATTTTAGGAGTGTCAATAATGACGTCCATATATAATAGATATATAATAGTGTTTATATTGGCTGTGTGCACATTTGTGCACAACAGCAAGAGCAAAAGTTCAACTTCCTTGACATATATTAGTCCCACATCGACCAAGAGAGTAGCACTACATGTGCTTATAGTACTATTCCCTTCCTTGCTTCATTGAAGTCCCATGTGGGTAGCCCTATGGGCCACATGAGTGCACCGCCGCCGCCGACCGGCCCGGGTTCGGTGCACGTAACGGGTGCATGTGCGTGCCCACATCTGCGGACGCCGAATGCCGATTCGATTTGCTCTTCGGGTTCGGGCTGAGACCCAAAACTTCTTTTGCTCCTTCAGATTTTTGATCGTTACAAATCATTTAATTTTGTAACGTTTACTATTCAAATTTAGTCCAGATACATTAAACCACATGGTTCACATTTGTTTAATTGTTAACGTCAAATTAAATGTCTTAATTTTCTGTCCATTGGTCATAAACCCAACTGCTATATATTGAGCCCCTCTCCTCCTTCTCAAAAGACATAAACTATTCTTCCTGCAGAAACTCTCTAAAAATCTCGTCTTCTTCGAGTTGTTGTTGTTCTCTTGTTGCTCTGGGCAGAGCTAAGTCGGAGTCATTCTCTCGACGTCGTGTGCGACAATGAGATTCCGGTGGAGCGGAAATTTTACCACTAGAAGCGTTCGGATACTTTCTGCACATAGACCCGGATTATCTCTTAGGGCAGTGCTTAGTGCGCGATTTTTTCGGAGGCCGGTAACTTCTAATTTATTTTATTTTGTTGCAGATTTTAATCCGAAGATTTTGAAGAAAAATCTAACAATCTAAGAGATATCCAAAATGGTTTGTTCAATTTAAAGATATTTTCCATTATGTTAAGAACATTTTCTGTTCTGTGAATGTTCTGTACACTTAGTTCTGTACTTAGCAATCCTACATATTGGCTAAGCTCTGTTCTGTGAACGTTTGGTACACTACATATTGGCTAAGATTTATCCAAGTGGTCTATTCAATATATATATATATATATATATATATATATATATATATATATATATATATATATATATATATTTGCTTAGAAATCCTTGCTAGAGGAATTGTCTTACATAAGCATAGTTTATGTTATCAAACCTTACATATATTCATTGCTTAACAATTTGCTCAAGCCAATTTTTTGTCATAAACCAATTTTTTGATAACATAAACTATGCTTATGTAAGACAATTCCTCTAGCAAGGATTTATAAGCATATATATATATATATATATATATATATATATATATATATATATATATATATATATATATATATATATATATATATTTGCTTAGAAATCCTTGCTAGAGGAATTGTCTTACATAAGCATAGTTTATGTTATCAAACCTTACATATATTCATTGCTTAACAATTTGCTCAAGCCAATTTTTTTTCATCATATTCATTTTATAGATATACATATATTCCTTAGAAATCTTTGTTAGACTTTGTTAAAGGAATTGTCATCACTATATATTTCATACATAGAATCATTAGCCTATAAAATCAAGTTGTTTGCCTGATTATTAAAATAAATTTCTTAGTCTATTGTAACAATTACATCAAAAATATTTTTTCTGGCCATTACTATAGCAACTACTTCCAAAAATAATTTTCTTAGGAAAATTTGTTGTAGAAGAAACATTGCTTTATTGGCATAGTGATAAATATTACCATTTGTAATTATTGTTATTCATATTGCCATTCATTTCAATATCACAATTTATTATATATTGGCAATTCATATTGTAGTTTGTAATTATTGTTAGACAGTTTCTTATATAATTGTCATCATTTAATTAGCCTATTGTTCAACTAATCTTTTTAGACTACTTCTAGGAACTGACACCTTAGACAATTTTCTTTTTTTGTCAATCCTAGTTTCCTTTACTCAATATTTCATTTTAAGCCAAAACAAACAATTTATTGATTTACTAAAATTCCTTTACTTTTAAAGTTCTAAAATAGAGATTTGTTTGGGAACAAGCCGAAAGGGCCCTTCTGTCAACAAGGCGAATATTCGTCTAAGCGACCGGTACTTAAGTGTTCCTCGTGAATCACAGCTTACTAGGATCCGACCCCTACAGCTAACCCAACCTTATCAAAACTTGAAAAACTAAAATTTTAATGGTCTATTACTAAAATCATTTAAATTGTTTAAGTTTTAGCTTAAGCCTTCTTATTGAGTAATTTTAAAAATTTTACAGACTTTTTAGAAAATATGTCTGTCAAGGAAGAGACCTTTTCTGTAAAGACCGCTAAGTTCAATGGCACCTACTTCAAGAGGTGGCAGAGCCAGATGAAATTTTGGCTTACCACTTTAGTCCTAATTTCTGCCATTGATGGGTCCACACCCATCACAAATGATTCTGATGAGAATGAGTCTGGCGTAGGGGTATCCAAGTCCTCTTCATCTACCAAACCTAAGACCCCTAAGGAAATTGACTACCATTGTTTCTATAGAATCTTAAGCGCTATGTCTGAGTCACTCTACGACATATTTTTTGAGTGTAAAAGCGCTAAAGAACTCTGGGATGCTTTGGAAGATGAGTATGGTTGTGATGATGCTAGAATTGATAGATTCAATTCTTCCACATTCAACCGATATGTCATGGTAGATAACAAACCTATCAATGACCTAATCCATGAGTTCCAAGAACACCTTAGGCATGTTCAAGCCAAGGGAACCTTCTTTTCTACTGAGCACAAAATAGGATGCTTGATAGACAAACTCCCTCCTTCCTGGTCTAATGTGGCAAAGGATCTCCTTTATCTACAAGGATCTATTACATACCCTTGTTAGCCCAATGATTATATCATATTTTTGAATATAGCTAATCAATTAAGTTTAACTAGTGATGTCACTAATATTCATGTAATCACTATCATGTTGCTACTTAAACTTAACATTGTCCTATAAACTTAGCATTGTCTTAAATGGTCTATATCATATTGCTATGCTTGTATCATACTGCATCATATTGTTTTGTTCGTCTAACATGTACTTGCAGACAAGCAGTAAGCATAATCAAACCAGGACATATACAATAAATAATATTTGATGGTCCATTCCTTATTGTTCTGACCCAGCAGAACTCTGACAGAACTCTGACCAAGTTCGGCCCGAGTTCGGTCTAGGTTATTTGAATTTCAGTTCCCACCAAATCTGCATCCAACGTTCGTATGCAAAATCCTAGCATCTGAACTCTGCCCGAACTCTGTCCGGTTCGGTCCCCCAAAACACTATAAATAGAGTTGAGATTACCATTCTTTTCAATCATCCAATTTCATCTCTTCTTTTCTCTATATAAAGTGTTCTGAGCTTTTTACTTTCATATCTAAGCCTTTACGACTCTTAGCCAAGCCAGTATAGTTTCTGTTTAATATAGAGTTTGGTGTTGAAGAGTTATATCGGAGGCTGTATTCAGAAAATGTTCTAGTTTACCAATTGTCTTTTGGAGTCGGTCATACACTCGTCACCAAGCACGGTGTTGTGAAGTCGGTCGTGCACTTGTCACCAAGCACGGTGTTGTAAGAGTTGCAAGCGCTCAGTTAAAGCTTGTGCCATAATGGATTAATAGCGATCA
This sequence comes from Iris pallida, assembly GCA_029216955.1. Classification (NCBI taxonomy): domain Eukaryota; kingdom Viridiplantae; phylum Streptophyta; class Magnoliopsida; order Asparagales; family Iridaceae; genus Iris; species Iris pallida. The sequence continues at coordinate 3,894,824 of JANAVB010028819.1, forward strand.
AGAGTACTCGCAACTGGAGTAGTCCTCTCAGAGGGAAACCAGTATACATCGTGGTGTTCACTGAGTTTGAATTCTTGACTCTTACTTTACCGTATTTTATCTGCCATAATATATAACTGCTTTATATTTTTAATTGGTGATTATTTCTGCTGCACACGCACACACTCTATTCACCCTCCTAGAGGTGCTCAACGGTCCAACAATTGGTATCAGAGCTGGGAATCTATTATATGGCTTAACATCCTTAGAGTAGATCCTTATTATCAATTGTTAACCTCTGATTCCAATTGCCTATAATTGGTATCAGAGCAGGTGCTTGTTATATAGATATTACTGCTCATACCAATTGCTCCTACAATTGTTATATCAGAGGAGGTTACATTCATATATATAGCACTCTAGAGAGTATACATATGGCAGCCGTGAATTCAATATTCACAGGTGAAGTGCAATCCACAAATAGAGTCCCACTATTTGATGGAACGAACTATAGTTATTGGAAAATACGGATGAGCTTGTACCTGAAGTCTCAAGACTTTGACTTATGGTTAATTGTTTGCAATGGCTACAAAAAGCCTAATATCACCTCTATTCTTACTTCCTTAATTATTAACAAGCCTTATTATAGTTACACATAGGAAGAGAAGAAGTTAGCTAGCCTTGATGCAAAAGCAAAACATGCTTTCTATTGTGCTGTAGACTTCAATGTATTCAATCTCATTACTACTTGCACAACATCTCATAAAATTTGAAAACTTCTTGAAGCTACTTATGAGTGTAGGTACGAAAGCAGTACTAGCGACTCCAGAGAGGAAGATAGTCTTTATAATGACGCAAATGTGTACATGATGGCATCAAGATTTAAGGTTCAACACAATCCTATATATGAAGAAGAGCTTGTATGTGACAACTGCAAGAAGATAGGCCACATCAAAGTAGATTGTACATCAACTAGAAAGGAGAACCGCTACGAACAATCATACAAAGAAAGATCGTCATCTCATAAGTACGCTACCATAAGCATATGGTATGAAAGTGAAACAAGCGATTCCAAAGAAGAAGAGAGACCTTATCAAGCTACAAATATATACTCAATGGCATTATCTAACTAGGTACAAGATAACCCTCTTTATGAAGAGAGTGAATATTCTTATGATGAGTTATCTGATGCTTTCAGTGATCTATTGGAAGAACACAAGAAAGTATTAGATAAGTATAAGCAAGCTAGAAATAATATTCTAGTCTATAAGCGTGAGAATGAAAAGCTTACTTGCTTATTGAATGATGCTAGAAATACTTCTACTTCTGATAATTCTATTGACATTTCCACACTTGATTTTAGATTGCATGAGGCACTTGATTGTATTGAGAAAAGCACTCAAGAAAATGCTAAACTGGAGGAGGAGTTAGAATTAGAAAAGAAGTATTCTATTGCTTCATGTAGAATTGATGCTCTTTCTGCTAAGTATGATGAGATCTGTGCTAACTCTAAAAATTTAGAGATTAGACTGGGAAAGCAGGTAGCACAACCTATGACTCAGTCTAACACAAGACACGTGACACATCACAAAGTCACACACAACAATTCT
>JANAVB010028819.1:3901412-3903912 GCA_029216955.1 Iris pallida
TGCATCATATTATTTTGTTCGTCTAATATGTACTTGCAGACAAGCAGTAAGCATGATCAAACCAGAACAGATGCAATAAACAATATTTGATGGTCCAAAGATGGCGTTATACAAGAAGATATCTCTGAACCGCCCAATGGCCTATCCGGGGCCTTGCATCGGGGGTTTCGCTGTCCGGTCAGCGGACGGGGGTCGAGGGGACAGCGCCCCCGTGGGGGTTCGGAGGCGAAGCCCCCGAAAGGTAGTCAGATTTCTAGATCTGTTTATCTTTGGACGACTGTTGTCAAAGGAAAAATGCGTCTTCAAGTCTGCTCAATTGTCTGGAGAAAGGCGTCATCAAAGGGCTATTGGTTTTCATATTTATTCTGTATTTTTTCTTTTATTGAGTCTAGAAAAAATATGAGATTGATCGGATCGATAATGGCCTAGCTATTCTCAGTCCACAATATATAGCCTACCTATCCACAAATATCTATCCAAAAGTCCACATATTAAAAAGCCCAAAACCTATCAAAATTTGGTCCATTCCTTATTGTTCTGACCCAGCAGAACTCTGACCGAGTTCGGTCCGAGTTCGGCCCGAGTTCGGTCTGGGTTATTTGAATTTCAGTTTCCACCAAATCTGCATCCAATATTCGTATGCAAAATCCTAGCATCTGAACTCTGCCCGAACTCTGCCCGAGTTCGGTCCCTTAAAACACTATAAATAGAGTTGAGATTAGCATTCTTTTCAATCGTCCAATTTCATCTCTTCTCTTCTCTATCTAAAGTGTTCTGAGCTTTTTACTTTCATATCTAAGCCTTTACAACTCTTAGCCAAGCCAGTACAGTTTCTGTTTAATCTAGAGTTTGGTGTTGAAGAGTTGTATCGGAGGCTGTATTCAGAAAACGTTCTAGTTTTCCAATTGCCTTTTGGAGTCGGTCGTGCACTCGTCACCAAGTACGGTATTGTGAAGTCGGTCGTACACTTGTCACCAAGCACGGTGTTGTAAGAGTTGCAAGCGCTCAGTTAAAGCTTGTGCCATAGTGGATTAACAACGAGCAAGAGTATTCGCGACTGGAGTAGTCCTCTCAGAGGAAAACCAGTATACATCGTGGTGTTCACTGAGTTTGAATTCTTGACTCTTACTTTACCGTATTTTATTTACCGTCTTTTATCTGCTATAATATATAACTGCTTCATATTTTTAATTTGTGATTATTTTTGCTGCACATGCACACTCTATTCACCCCCTCTAGAGGTGCTCAACGGTCCAACAACCCTCAAGCTCTAAAAAGACCTAGAACAGAAGAAGAATATAGGGCAAAGGCCAAAGCTAGGTCTAATGCCTCAGCTAGGGTAAACCTTGTAGAAAGCCATGGCAAACCCAAGGCTAACCACCATCTCAAATCCAAGAAAAAACTCCTTAAAAAAGAAGTAGAGTTTTCAACCAAATCACCACAACCCTCATTTCCAAAATCCTTATTATCAAGACCCTCACCACCATCAACCCCAGAAACCTAGAAACCTTAGTCAGACTCAGGATCAAAGAAGATTTTGTTTTGTGTGTGGTAGAACCAATCATACGGCCATCAACTGCTTCCAAAGGAAGAAAGAACCTATCAAGACCTCCTTCAAAGGAAAAGGCAAGCCAGAGGCTAACATGATTCTGAGTGGGTCTTCCAGCTCCTTCAGGTCTGTAAGCTATCAACCTGTAGTAAACCTTTCTTTCTATTATGATGATTGGTGGTTGGATTCTGGAGCTAATGTTCACGTTTCATTTGATCGCTCCTGTTTTTCAACCTATCAGGAATCAAGTGGAGGAGGCGTGACTCTAGGAGATGGCTCAACGACACAGATAATGGGAAGAGGAAGAATAGATTTGAAGATGACATCAAGCAAAATTCTACCTCTCCATGATGTGCTTCATGTGCGGTCTGTTAGAAGAAATCTTGTTAGTGGATCCCTCCTTGTAGCCTCAGGATACAAAATTATAATGGAGGCCAATAAAGTAGTTTTCTCTAAGAATAATTTATTTGTAGGGAAAGGATTTGTGAAAGATGGACTCTTTATTTTAAGTACTATAAATAAAATTTTAAATCATTCCTTTGTTGCAAATATTGAATCATCAAATATTTGGCATGGTAGATTAGGTCATATGAACTTAGGATCTATTAAAAGAATGATGAACTTAGATCTTATCCCTAAGACTCCTATAGATGATGAACACAAATGTGAGATCTGTTTTCAAGCCAAACACACTAGATTACCTTTCAAATCTGTCATAGCTGCTTTCCAAAAATTAATGTATTAATATTTTGTTTCCATCTAATTAAATATTTTGCTCTAAATTTTTTTGATATAAACAATAATTGATGTAATAATAATAATAATAATTTATTTTCATTCTTATTTTTTGAAAATTTTATTTTGAAAAAAAACCTAAGAAAAGAAAAAAGAAAAAAGAAAAAAAAGGGAAAAAAAGATATATATAATTAGAGAAAGAGAGAGGGGGGCAGC
>JANAVB010028819.1:3906412-3930108 GCA_029216955.1 Iris pallida
TAAAAGTCTCCAGTTCCTTTTGTTCTTTATAACTGCGTGGTCCGGTGTTGAGAGTTGCTTCACCGAAGGGGTCGGCGAGCCCAATTATTTACTTGCGTGATTCCGGTGTTGAGAGTTGCTCCACCGAAGGGGTCGGCGAGCCCCTATCTTTCTTTATCATATATATGCTTCTTGTAAATTTTCGGGGCTCCTAAATACAAAGGAGTCTCTGCCGAAATTTTTGAAAAATTTAGTAGATAGACAGATTTCTGACTTTCGGAAATTCTTAGAAAATTTCTTATCTAAGAAAGCATTTGGGAGGGGAGAACAACTGAATATCCCTAGATATCCCATAACATAAATAACAAAAGCTGATCAGTATTTCGGAAATCTCGTGAATCAGTACATCTAGTTTCGACTAGGGTGTACTAGCCCAAGGGAGGCTCGAAAATCAATGCATCTATTTGACAGTAACATCAATAGATGATTTTAGCCCAAGGGAGGCTCGGAAATCACAGCCTGATCCCAGGTTAACGGAATTGTTCACGGGAAATATTTAGAGGATTATTCGAAGTATTGTTCTCAAACTGCATTTCATTTCAATCTTACTCCAGAAACAACGCTGCCTATTATAGGTAGGCAGTGTCCTTAATTGCTCAAGGAAAGCAATTCCTACTAAAAGCTCAAGGGAAGCTCGGAAATCTCATTTTTCATGGAGTATGACGTTGTTTTCATTCATATTTTACTAAAGTATATATATATATATATATATATATATATATATATATATATATATATATATATATATATAGCAGTGCAAGTTGGCATATCCCTGTTTCTTTTTCAAAAGAAAAACTACATATTTCATTTTTTTGCTTAACTTTCACCGTTCTTGGCCGAGGACTTGCTTGTCGTATTCTAAACGACCTAGTATTTGTTCACTAGGTGAAGAAGAAGACGCCCGCGCCGAAGTATCGCCGCGCTACAACGAGGAGTAAATTGTCTGGATTACCTACAGTTATGACCAGCGCTATCGTAGTTATCTTGCCAATTACTTTTGTAATAAACTTGTGAAAGCATTGTTGGAAAAGTTCCCTATATAATAGCTACAATATGTTTAATACAATGTAATAATTCCTTGTATTTTCCATTCTGCTGATTTACGGGCGACAATCGCGAATTCGGAGCGTAGCCTGGGGATGATGTTACGTACCCGACTCGCCACAATTCTGGGAAGCGGGACGTGACACGTCTTTTAGTGGTGGCCCATGCAGGTCAGCAAAGAATGGAAAATCTAGGATAGGATGCAGGTCAGACATTGCATAGAGGAAATAGGATAGGATGCAGGTCAGACGTTGCATAGAGGAAATAGGATAGGGTGCAGGTTTGACAACTCAAGGATAGGATATAGGCCAAGTTCTAGGAAAACCTAAGCAAGCTGAGATAAGATGTTGGTCAAGATTTTTGGGGAGACCCTATAGGCTAAGGTATAAACTTTAAGATATGTTTTAGGAAATATCCAAGAGATACCAAATAGAATTGTTTGTGTTAGATTGTATTCCATAGTGTCTTTATAAAATTTCTATAGTGGGTATCTATGATCAGGTGTCCTTACCTAGGTCATGGGTAGTATAAGGATAGACATAATCATTCTAGGCCTATTAAGTTAGGGAGAATAGGCCAAGTATTCTCGTCTGAGCTGGTAAAGGAATTTAGAAGACTCCTTAAGAATCTTGGACTTGGTATCTCTAGTAAACCCGGAGTTCATCTATATTTTTGAACCATTACATAGTTGGAAATGGTTAAGGGGTAAGTATAGATATAAATATATTTTGACTGATTACTGGGAAGGAAAGTACTAGCAATAACTTGTCTAGGGTTTTGCATAATAGTTATTGTATAGAGTATTATATACATATTATATTAAGAAGCTAATTCCTTATTCCTTAATCCCTCTAGACTTCTATCGATGCCCAAGTCCTGACTCGTTCTCCTTTATCTGTTGAATTTTGTGTCGGGTTATTTCACAAACCCAATCTACTTCAAAATTTTCAATTTCGTTGCTTCACTTAACATTCACTAAATGGAAATCTAGAATTGTATCCTCAATCCTTTCTTCCATTTACATCTTTTCTTGGCATCCCTATTTCAGGAATTGCCCTATATCTAATATCCATTGTAATTTACTCTTTTGATATTTTTTTTCTGTGAAGTGAATGCTTTGATTGGATTTTGTGTAAATGATATTTATGTGAATGAATACTTGTTGTGTCTTGAGACCTAAAAAAAAAATTCTCTGATGAATCGTGAAGTGAGAAGTTGTTGCAGCCATTCGGACTGGCCATCCAAATTGGCGAGGCACATATTCTCGAAACATGATTCAGAAATTCAATAAAATTTCGGGGATCAAGACATAATTTTTGATAATGAATTTTTGAACTTAATATTCGAATTTTGATTTCATTTTACTCGATTTGGAATTTGAAAACGTCATTTTACAACGACATATAGTGCTTTTGATAATATAGATTTATGAGTTTATTTTATGTTATAATATTATCTATTAGTTTGATACCAAGATAAAATAATGTTGATGATATTTGGAGAACTTGAAGATAAGTATTGCTTCTTGAATATATTTTGGATTACTAAGAATATCATGACCTGTAAAGCTACTTCACAATCATTATTCCTACTCATTCTATGGATATCAAGGAAGAGGTAGCAAACCTTGGTAGTGAAATGGTATCTTGTTGCAGCCATATGCGCAATGGCGAGGCACTAGATTACTATATCATGTCAGAAAATGAGAATAAGGAATATGATTTTGAATTCAAGGATCATGCATCGTTATGGGTTGAAATAACATTGTATCTATTTGATTATATGGAATTTCAAGAACCTTGAAGATTTTTTAGTATTTTCGAATTGTCTCTATTTTAGTAAAGCTTTTGAAAGATAAGTTTCAAGATATTTCATTTAACTGTTTAATAAATTACTACTCTAATTCTGTAAGGTGGATAGAACATTTTGCTTCTCTTTATAATTATTTTGAAAAGCTTATCTTTAAATTTAAATTTCGAGGACGAAATTTTTGTAAGGTGGGTAGAGTGTCATAGCTGCTTTCCAAAAATTAATGTATTAATATTTTATTTCCATCTAATTAAATATTTTGCTCTAAATTTTTTTGATATAAACAATAATTGATGTAATAATAATAATAATAATAATTTTATTTTCATTCTTATTTTTTTGAAAATTTTATTTTGAAAAAAAAACCTAAGAAAAGAAAAAAGAAAAAAAAAGGAAAAAAAAAGATATATATAATTAGAGAAAGAGAGAGGGGGACAGCCCCTAACCCTCATCTCTCTCTCTCGGACTCTCTCTCTCTCTCTCTCGAATCCTCTCACTCTCTCTCGGACCTCTCTCTCTCTCTCGAATCCTCTCACTCTCTCTCGGACTCTCTCTCTCTCGAACCCTATCTCCCTATCTATAAATCTCTCCCTCTCACACTCATCTCCCTATTTCTCTACATCTCTCTTACTCCCTCTCCCTCTCGGCTCCTCCTCCCGCACACCTACCGGCGTCGGCCACCGCCGGCCGGCTGGCCCCTCACCACCGGCAACTCCCGGCCGGCCGCCCCCTCCTGGCCGCTCACCTCCATCACCACCTCCACCACCATCATCTCCATCTCCATAATCAACATCACCACCACCATTAAAACCTAAACCCAAACTCCCCTTTTTCTAAGAAAAAGAAAGAAGAAATTGGTGAAGAAGATGAAGAAAAATGGAAGAACCAAGCCCTAGCCCCAACTCCATCTTAGGTATAAATTTCTGTCTCCAATATTTTGTTCATCCTTGAATTAAGTTATAATTTTCTGTAATTATTTATTTATTTAAAATTATCAAAATTAGGGGGTTAATTTAGAAGAAGTTTGGAGAAATCCTAGGTCCCACTCAAGAACCCAAGGCAAGTCCTCTCCGATTACTCATATTTCAATTTTGGATCCTATAGATAAAACTCTTAATTTATATTCAGTTTTTAATATGCATATTCAGATTCAAATCGGTATTTCGGACTCACATAATTCAGTTTGAATCATCATATATATATATATATATATATATATATATATATATATATATATATATATATATATATATATATATATATATAATTGTTACTAATATTATATCAATGGTTATATCAATAAGGGGGAGTGCTAGCTAAGGCTTCTATATTATATTTTAAATTTTAACTTTTTCCATGTTTTCCCTTATTTGGGAAGCTTCCGATAATTATAATGAAATAAATACAACATGCCAAGACTTAATAAATCATTGCATCTAATGCATAATGATCTTAAATTAAGTTATAGGGATTTTCGGGTAGATTGTTAAATTCCTTTGATACTTTCTTATCATTTAATTCTGTTCAAAATTAAATTATAGGACAAATTTAACATAAATTTCTTTTACAAGCATAAAGGTATGTGATTGGGTATCCTAAATGTATAGATAGTTTTAGTTAGAATCATGGACACTTATAAGTCTAGGACTCGACCTATATACGCAAAAGAAAGTTTATATATATTCTTTGGCATGGTAGGTATATGCATGAGTTATTTTTTAATCCTAACATATTATTTTATTTCTGTCCATACTTAAAATTATGCTTAAATTTACAGCATGATTAACTAGTTAGAATAAGTGTTTTGGGTACTCGTATGTTATGGTAAAGCTACACCTATTAACTTTCAACATTAAACCTCATTTTGCATCTTCAAGAAGCATATAAAAATTATTTTTATGTGAACTGGGCTAGCATTAAAAAAAAAGTAATTGCTGAAATTAAACTTCATTGCTCGCTTGCTATGGTAAATGTTTCATTTAAAATTGAACTCTGTGTACTAGGGATTCCCTAGACATTTAGTATACTATGTATATATATTAGGTCTTGTCTAGTTCAATTTTTGAATTACGAAAACTTGATAAGTTATTGATTAAATACAATATTTTAATTCTGTCTGAAATTTTCATATTAGATGCCAATTTTTTTCATAAGAACATAACATGGAATATAAGTTAAGATAATTTCCTCTAATTGTTGTTTAGCTTCAATTCTGAAACTTTGGTGTTATTTGACCAATTTAAGATCTCAAAAATTTTGAAATTTCTGATTTCTAGTAAAATTTCAATTTTGATAGACATAGGCAAAGGAATTAAAATTTGTTATACTTAAACACTGGAATCATTATACGTAACGTAACACGGATTCAGCCTATATGTATTTGGACACAAAAGAGGAACCAATTGTGGACATGAATTATTTGAACTTGAATTTTTTTATGAACAAATGAACACATATGGACATATGAGACTCTCCAATGGTAAGTCTGACATACACATAAGAACTGAACAGCTGGACCGCACGTCGGGAAGGTAAAAAGTACAAGGACCCGGTATTTCTCTATTTACTATTAAGTACTCAATTTTGTGTGTTCATATTTAGAAATAAGTCTCATTTCTACATTTTCCTGCTTCATGCACAATAATTAAAATATTGATATGGAAGAATTTTGGGTTTTAATTTGATTTTCTTTATACTATCTACATGATATATATATATATATATATATATATATATATATATATATATATATATATATATATATATATATATATATATATATATATATATATATGTATAAAGCCTTCTCATATTAACTAGTATAATTTGGGTAAACATTAAAGTATTGCTCTATTCCGATAAGCTGCAAAACAATTCGCAAGCCGCAACCTGATTAATTGCTAAAGGAAAGGTAACCATTGCTTGCTCAGGTAAAAGTCTCCAGTTCCTTTTGTTCTTTTATAACTGCGTGGTCTGGTGTTGAGAGTTGCTCCACCGAAGGGGTCGACGAGCCCAATTATTTACTTGCGTGATTCCGGTATTGAGAGTTGCTCCACCGAAGGGGTCGGCGAGCCCATATCTTTCTTTTATCATATATATGCTTCTTGTAAATTTTCGGGGCTCCTAAATACAAAGGAGACTCCGCCGAAATTTTTGAAAAATTTAGGAGATAGACAGATTTCTGACTTTCGGAAATTCTTAGAAAATTTCTTATCTAAGAAAGCATTTGGGAGGGGAGAACAACTGAATATCCCTAGATATCCCGTAACATAAATAACAAAAGCTGATCAGTATTTCGGAAATCTCGTGAATCAGTACATCTAGTTTCGACTAGGGTGTACTAGCCCAAGGGAGGCTCGAAAATCAATGCATCTATTTGACAGTAACATCAATAGATGATTTTAGCCCAAGGGAGGCTCAGAAATCACAGCCTGATCCCAGGTTAACGGGATTGTTCACGGGAAATATTTAGAGGATTATTCGAAGTATTGTTCTCAAACTGCATTTCATTTCAATCTTACTCCAGAAACAACGCTGCCTATTATAGGTAGGCAGTGTCCTTAATTGCTCAAGGAAAGCAATTCCTACTAAAAGCTCAAGGGAAGCTCGAAAATCTTATTATTCATGGAGTAGGACGTTGTTTTCATTCATGTTTTACTAAAGTAGATATATATATATAGCAGTGCAAGTTGGCATATCCCTGTTTCTTTTTCAAAAGAAAAACTACATATTTCATTTTTTTGCTTAACTTTCACCGTTCTTGGCCGAGGACTTGCTTGTCGTATTCTAAACGACCTAGTATTTGTTCACTAGGTGAAGAAGAAGACGCCTGCGCCGAAGTATCGCCGTGCTACAACGAGGAGTAAATTGTCTGGATTACCTACAGTTATGACCAGCGCTATCGTAGTTATCTTGCCAATTACTTTTGTAATAAACTTGTGAAAGCATTGTTGGAAAAGTTCCCTTTATAATAGCTACAATATGTTTAATACCATGTAATAATTCCTTGTATTTTCCATTCTGCTGATTTACGGGCGACAATCGCGAATTCGGAGCGTAGCCTGGGAATGATGTTACGTACCCGACTCGCCACAATTCTGGGAAGCGGGACGTGACAAAATCTGTCCATAAGGATTATAAACTCCTAGAACTTATCTATAGTGACGTCTATGACTCAGATAGGGTCTTAAGTCGAGGCGGTAGAAAATACTTTGTCACTTTCATAGATGATAATTCAAAGTATTGTTTCACCTACCTCCTTAAGACCAAAGATGAAGTTCTAGACAAATTCTAGGTCTATAAATCTGAAGCTAGGAACCAGTTGGATAGGAAGATTAAGATCCTTAGATCAAATCATGGTGGAGAGTATACCTCAAATGAAATGACTAACTTCTGTGAAGAGCACAGAATTATTCATGAGGTAACTGCTCCTTATTTACCACAATCCAATGGAGTTGCTGAAAGAAAGAATCGCACTCTTTTAGATATGGTCAATGCCATGCTTCTCAGCTCAGGTGCCCCTGATAATCTTTGGTGAGAAGCCCTTTTGTCAGCCTGTTATATCCTTAATAGGATACCTAGTAAGACTAATAATAAAACCCCATATGAGTTATGAAAATGTCGAACTCCTAGGATTAACTATCTTAAAGTTTGGGGATGTCTAGCTAAGGTAGAAATTCCTGAACCCAAAAAGAGGAAGATAGGACCTAAGACTGTAGATGTTGTGTTCATAGGATATGCCCTAGATAGCAATGCCAATAGATTTCTTGTAACCCATACTGAAGTAAATGAAATCTCTAATAACACAATTATTGAAGCTAGAGATGCAGTTTACTTTGAGAACATTTTTTCCTTCAAGGAAAGAACCCTTTCATCTTCCTCTAACCCTTCTCTTACTCCATCTACTAGTTCTCGTAATCCAGTACCCAGTTCTCAACCTGAACAAGTCATAGAACCTAGAAGGAGTAAAAGAGAAAGGATTGAAAAGAATTTAGGAGAATGATTCTTTACATTTTTGATAGAGGGTGATCCCTCAACTTATGACGAAGCCATATCCTCTCCTGATGCCCCTTTCTGGAAAGAAGCTATTAACAATGAGTATAACTCCATTATGGAGAATAATACTTGGTTTTTAGCAAACCTTCCTTTAAGTAGCAAACCCATAGGTTGTAAGTGGATCTTTAAAAAGAAACTTAGAGCCGATGGTACTATAGAGAAATATAAGGCTAGATTAGTAGCCAAATGTTTTACCCAGAAAAAAGGGATTAGATTACTTTGATATCTATTCTCCTGTTGCTAGGATTTCTTCTATTAGAATCCTCCTAGCCTTAGCTTCTATTCATGACTTGTTGATCCATCACATGGATGTAAAGACAGCATTTCTAAATGGAGATTTAGAGGAATAAATATATATGGAGCAACCGGAAGGTTTTATTGCTAAAGGCCAAGAAAATAAGGTTTGTAAATTAGTAAAATCTCTTTATGGCCTAAAGCAAGCTCCCAAGCAATGGCACAACAAATTTGACAAAGTCATTATAGAATTTGGTTTTGTGCCAAATGAATATGACAAATGTTTGTATTCTAAAAATACAAATGAAAGTTGTGTCATCTTATGCTTGCATGTTGATGATATACTTATTTTAGGATCTTCACTGGAATTGATAAATAACACTAAGAATTATTTATCTAACCAGTTTGACAAGAAAGACCGGTGAAGCAAACCTGATCCTAGGAATACAAGTGTCCAAATGCAAAGAGGGTTATACTCTATCTTTAGCACATTCAATTAAGAAAATGCTAAGAAAGTTTGAGTACTTTGACAAAAAATCTGCCCTAACTCCTATGATAGTAATGTTGTTCTTAAGAAGATTGAAGGATCACCTATAGAGCAACATAGATATTCACAAATGATTGGGTCCATTATGTAAATAACAAATAGGACAAGACCCGACATTGCTTTTGCTATTGGGAGACTAAGTAGATATACTAGTAACCCAAATCAGTCACATTGGACTACATTGGACAGAGTATTTAGATATCTTAAGGGAACTCTAGATTATAAACTTTATTATTCTAGACACCCTGATATCATAGAAGATTACTCAGATGCAAATTGCGTAACTGATTCACATGATATGAAATCTACAACTGGATATGTTTTTACCCTAGCAGGTGCTGTGATCTCCTGGGGATCATGTAAACAAACTATCATAGCCAGAAGTACAATGGATTCTGAAATGATAGATTTGGACACTACCTGTACAGAAGCCGAATAGCTTAGAAATCTTATTATGCATATACTTGTTTCTGTTCATCATGTTCTTGAAATTTCTATAAACTGTGATAATATATCTGTTATAGAACTACTAAAGTATGATTATGTGAATGCTAAGATGAACAGGCACCTGCAGCTGCGCTTCAAGTCAATAAAGAGTCTATTGGGCAAATATGTGGTTCTTGACTATATAAAGTCAGAAAAGAACCTTGCAGACCACTTGACGAAGGGTCTGTCTAGGACATTGATCCTAGAATCATCGAGGGGGATGGGGTTAAGCCCATAGTATAGTCACCAGCAGTGGCAACACAACCGAGTCTGACTGGAGATCCCAAGAAGCCGGTTCAATGGATAGAAACAAGCTGGACTAGGTGACTATTATGGAACACTGACCTGAGATTAAATTCTTTTTAAAATAAAAGCCCAAGAGGCTGTACATGTGTACATTAATACCCCATCCTATGGTGACAGTGTTCCTTATGTGATATGGATAGGGTGAGTTTAAACTCTTAATAAGTCCAAGCATGATATGCAGGGTTGATTTCGATCACCAACCCTTAAGGACTTACCTATATGAGAGGTCGTGAGGGCCGCGACTATAGGACATGGCGATCCTAGACAACTCTTATGAATGTGTAAAAGTGCGCATGGCCAACCAAACGCGTCACCCGATAGACCCAAGTACCTCTAGCGTACTATGTGTGGTATTGTCCGAATCTAATACAAGAAGACTGATTCAAGGCGTAGTCCATCAAGCTCTTCTTCAGACAAAGACAATAGTCACTACATGAGATTCAAGGCTGTAGTCCATCTCATTTATGCATAGTATACAACTGTCCAGAAATTTTCTTTTCCTTCTCTTATTTTCTTTCCCTCTATTATTTTTGGAACTTGACCTTTTGGGGGGGATTGTTGGCTATCTGTACATTTGTGCACAACAGCAAGAGAAAAAGCTCAACTTCCTTGACATATATTAGTCCCACGTCGACCAAGAGAGTAGCACTACATGTGCTTATAGTACTATTCCTTTCCTTGCTTCTTTGAAGTCCCATGTGGGTAGCCCTATGGGCCACACGCGCGCGCCGTCGCCGCCGCCCGGCTCGGCTCGGTTCGGCGCATGTAACGGGTGCGGGTACGTGCCCACATCTGCGGGCGCCGAATGCCGATTCGATTTCCTCTTCAGGTTCGGGCTGAGACCCAAAAATCCTTTTGCTCCTTCAGATTTTTGACCGTTACAAATTATTTAATTTTGTAACGTTTACTATTCAAATTCTGTCCAGATATATTGAACCACATGGTTCACATTTGTTTAATTGTTAATGTCAAATTAAATGTCTTTTAATTTTCTGTCTATTGGTCATAAACCCAACTGCTATATATTGAGCCCCTCTCCTCCTTCTCAAAAGACAGAAACTATTCTTCATGCAGAAACTCTAAAAAATCTCGTCTTCTTTGAATTGTTGTTGTTGTTCTCTTGTTGCTCTGGGCAGAGCTAAGTCGGAGTCATTCTCTCGACGTCGTGTGCGGTAATAAGATTCCGATGGAGCGGAGATTTTACCACAAGGAGCGTTCGGATACTGTCTGCACATAGGCCCGGACTATCTTTTAGGGCAGTGCTTCGTGCGCGACTTCCCCAGAGGCCGGTAACTTCTAATTTATTTTATTTTGTTGCAGATTTTAATCCGAAGTTTTTGAAGAAAAATATAACAATCAAAGAGATATCCAAAATGGTTTATTCAATTTAAAGATATTTTCTATTATGTTAAGAACATTTTTTGTTTTGTGAATGATTCATACACTTAGCTCTGTACTTAGCAATCCTACATATTGGCTAAGCTCTATTATGTGAACGTTTGGTACACTACATATTGGCTAAGACTTATCCAAGTGGTCTATTCAATATATATATATATATATATATATATATATATATATATATATATATATATATATATATATATATATATATATATTGCTAGAGGAATTGTCTTACATAAGCATAGTTTCTGTTATCAAACCTTACATATATTCATTGCTTAACAATTTACTCAAGCCAATTTTTTGTCACCATATTCATTTTATAGATATACATATATTCCTTAGAAAGCTTTGTTAGACTTTGTTAAAGGAATTGTCATCACTATATATTTCATATATAGAATCATTAGCCTATAAAATCAAGTTGTTTGTCTGCTTATTAAAATAAATTTCTTAGTCTATTGTAACAATTACATCAAAAATATTTTTTCTGGCCATTACTATAGCAACTACTTCCAAAAATAATTTTCTTAGGATAGAAGAAACATTGCTTTATTGGCATAGTGATAAATATTACCATTTGTAATTATTGTTATTAATATTGCCATTCATTTCAATATCACAATTTATTATATTGGCAATATATATGGTTAAAATTCATATTATAATTTGTAATTATTGTTAGACAGTTTCTTATATAATTGTCATCATTTAAGTAGCCTATTGTTCAACAAATCTTTTTAGACTACTTCTAGGAACTGACACCTTAGACAATTTTCTTTTTTCTGTTAATCCTAGTTTCCTTTACTCAATATTTCATTTTAAGCCAAAACAAACAATTTATTGATTTAGTAAAAAAGTTTCAATTTTAAAGTTCTAAAGTAGAGATTTGTTTGGGAACAAGCCGAAAGGGCCTTTTGTCAACAAGGCGAATATTCGTCTAAGCGACCGGTACTTAAGTGTTCCTCGTGAATCACCGCTTGCTGGGATCCGGCCCCTACAGCTAACCCAACCTTATCAAAACTTGAAAAACTAAAATTTTAAAGGTCTATTACTAAAATCATTTAAATTGTTTAAGTTTTAGCTTAAGCCATCTTATTGAGTAATTTTAAAAAATTTACAAACTTTTTAGAAAACATGTCTGCCAAGGAAGAGACCTTTCCTGCAAAGCCCGCTAAGTTCAATGGCACCTACTTCAAGAGGTGGCAGAGCCAGATGAAATTTTGGCTTACTACTTTATGCCTGACAAATGATTCTGATGAGACTGAGTCTGACGTAAGGGTATCGAAGTCCTCTTCATCTACCAAACCTAAGACCTCTAAGGAAATTGACTGTCATTGCTTCCACAGAATCTTAAGCGCTATGTCTGAGTCACTCTACGACATATTTTTTTGAGTATAAAAGTGCTAAAGAACTCTGGGATGCTTTGGAAGATGAGTATGGTTGTGATGATGCTGGAATTGATAGATTCAATTCCTCCACATTCAACCGATATGTCATGGTAGATAACAAACCTATCAATGACCAAATCTATGAGTTCCAAGAACACCTTAGGCATTTCAAGCCAAGGGAACATTCTTTTCTACTGAGCATAAAATATGATGCTTAATAGACAAACTCTCTCCTTCCTGGTCTAATGTGGCAAAGTATCTCCTTCATCTACAAGGATCTATTACATACCCTCAAGCTCTAAAAAGACCTAGAACAGAAGAAGAATATAGGGCAAAGGCCAAAGCTAGGTCTAATGCCTCAGCTAGGGTAAATCTTGTAGAAAGCCATGTCAAACCCAAGGCTAACCACCATCTCAAACCAAAGAAAAACTCCTTCAAAATAAAGCAGAGTTTTCAACCAAATCACCACAACCCTCATTTCCAAAATCCTCATTATCAAAACCCTCAACACCATCAACCCCAGAAACCTTGGTCATACTCAGGATCTAAGAAGATTTTGTTTTGTGTGTGGTAGAACCAATCATACGGCCATCAACTGCTTCCAAAGGAAGAAAGAACCTATCAAGACCTCCTTCAAAGGAAAAGGCAAGTCAGAGGCTAACATGATTCTGTATGGGTCTTCCAGCTCCTTCAGGTCTGTAAGCTATCAACCTGTAGTAAACCTTTCTTTCCATTCTGATGATTGGTGGTTGGATTCTGGAGCTAATGTTCACGTTTAATTCATTTGATCGCTCATATTTTTCAACCTATCAGGTATCAAGTGGAGGAGGCATGACTCTAGGAGATGGCTCAACGACATAGATAGTGGGAAGAGGAAGAATAGATCTGAAGATGACATCAGGCAAAATTCTACCTCTCCATGATGTTCTTCATGTGTCGTCTGTTAGAAGAAACCTTGTTCGTGGATCCCTCCTTGTAGCCTCAGGATACAAAATTGTAATGGAGGTCAATAAAGTAGTTTTTTCTAAGAATGATTTGTTTGTAGGAAAGGATTTGTGAATGATGGACTCTTTATTTTAAGTACTATGAATAAAATTTCAAATCCTTCCTTTGCTGCAAATGTTGAATCATCAAATATTTGGTATGGCAGATTAGGTCATGTGAACTTAGGATCTATTAAAAGAATGATGAACTTAGATCTTATCCCTAAGTTACAAATCCTTTTGCTCCTTCAGATTTTTGACCGTTACAAATCATTTAATTTTGTAACGTTTACTATTCAAATTTTGTCCAGATACATTGAACCACATGGTTCACATTTGTTTAATTGTTAACGTCAAATTAAATATCTTTTAATTTTCTGTCCATTGGTCATAAACCCAACTGCTATATATTGAGCCCCTCTCCTCCTTCTCAAAAGACAGAAACTATTCTTCCTGCAGAAACTCTCTAAAAATCTCGTCTTCTTCGAATTGTTGTTGTTGTTCTCTTATTGCTCGGGGCAGAGCTAAGTCGGGGTCATTCTCTCGACGTCGTGTGCGGCAACGAAATTCCGGTGGAGCGGAGATTTTACCACTAGGAGCGTTCAGATACTGTCTGCACATAAACCCGGATTATCTCTTAGGGCAGTGCTTCGTGCGCGACTTTTTCGAAGGCCGGTAACTTCTAATTTATTTTATTTTGTTGCAGATTTTAATCCGAAGTTTTTGAAGAAAAATCTAACAGTTTATTCTTGCCAAACACAAGTAGATTACTATGTTTATTAGTCGAAGCATGCATGCATAATATTTCTATTCTGCATTTGTGTTCTTAATTTGTTATTACATTTAGAATTAGCAAAAATACATTTTTAGATACATTGGCCAATGCGTTTGAGTTTGTGTTTGTGTTCTTTAGAATGGTACAATGTAAGTATTTAAGATTGGTTGAAATAACCATTCCTTCCTACGTGGCTAACATTTTGATATTCCTGCCCATTCTTCTATCGCTGTCCAAATGAGTTGAATTCTCCTTTCTTATTTCCTCTGTCCCGAACATTGGGTTCCTCTGGAGCAATTATTAGGTAATGTATTTATGGGTAACTTTTAACTTTTGAGCTCACAACACGTAATACGTTCATACGTTTTTCTTGGTTGAGCCATAGTAGGCAATTAGTGAATCCCTGGATAGCTAATATCTATTCTTGAAAAAGGCTTAAAATGAATCGTTTAAGTCGCATAACTAAAAATTAAAAATTGTTTAAAGGGAGACGATATATCATAGAATAGTATTTTATTCCTCTCATTCATCATATGGCAAGGGCCATATATATAGAGATAAGGGGCAACCCAAGGGTCATGAGTTACATGACCCAAGGGTCATGAGTTACATGATCCCAAGGGTCATGTGTAACTCATGACATAATGGTGAATAATAAGGTTTACACAACACTCCCCCTTATTCATCCATTTCCTTGGATCCACTTATGAAATACTTCAGGGTTCAATAAGCTAATGGGGTGGATACTGCTGGATCCAGAGTAAACTTGGTTTGCCTCGTTAAAACCTTGGCTGTGGAAAATCCAGTGGGAAAAACCATCAGTCCTAAGGAAAAAGAGTACAATCCTATAGTTTTACTCCCCCTGATCTATACAAGCTTCAGGCTTGCAGGTCTTTTAGTTGCATCATCCCTATTCCTCTTACAAGCTTTACAAAAGTACATCGTGGCAGTGTTTTGGTAAACAAATCTGCTAAGTTATTACAAGATTGAATTTGTTGTACTTTGACTTGTCCCTTCTCTTGAAGGTCGTGTGTCCAGAAGAATTTGGGGGATATGTGCTTCGTCTTGTCACTCTTCATGTATCCTTTCTGAAGTTGAGCTACGCATGCTGCATTATCTTCAAAAAGGGTAGTAGGCTCAAGTTCACCAGTCTTCAGGCCAGTAGATGCTAAAATGTGCTGAATGACGGAGCGAAGCCAAACACACTCCTTGCTTGTTTCATGGATTGCCAGGAGTTCAGAATGGTTGGATGAGATAGCCATACTGGTCTGTTTGACGGACCTCCAGGAGATAGCCGTACCACCGAAAGTAAACACAAATCCAGTTTATGATTTCTCTGTGTGGGGATCTGATCTATAACCTGCATCTGAATAACCAAGTAAAGTAGAAAACCCACTATTCGGGTAATATAGTCCTAGGTCTATAGACCCTTGGAGGTAGCGCAGAAGATGCTTCACTCCATTCCAGTGGCACTTTGTGGGCGCTGCACTGTATCTGGCTAATAAGTTAACTAAAAACGCTATATCAGGATGCGTACAGTTAGCCAGATAGAGTAGTGCCCCAATGGCACTTAGGTAAGGTACTTCAGGACCTAATGATTCCTTCCCCTCTTCCAGTGGACGGAAAGGGTCCTTCTTTACGTCCAATGATCGAACGACCATTGGTGTACTAAGGGGATGGCATTATCCATGTGGAATTGTTTAAGTAATCTTCGTGTATATGTAGATTGGTGTAACAGGATACCACCCTTTAGGTGTTCGATCTGTAAGCCAAGACAATACTTTGTTTTGCCTAGGTCTTTCATTTCAAAAGTTGTCTTAAGGCTTTCAGATATCTCAGTGATCTCTGCAGGAGATCCAATGATATTTAAGTCGTCGACATAAACGGCGACTATAACAAATCCTGTTTCCGATCTTTTTATAAAGATACACGGGCAGACTTTATCATTAGTAAATCCTTGCGTAGCAAGAAACTCACTTAGTCTGTTATACCACATTTTTCCTGATTGTTTAAGACCGTACAATGATCTTTGTAACCTTACAGAATAGGTGTCCCGAGGTCTATCTGTTTTCTCTGGTGAAATTTTATATCCTTCAGGGAGTTTCATATAGATATCTTTATCTATATTGCCATAAAGATATGCAGTCACAACGTCCATGAGCTGCATTTCTAGGCTTTTCAGAGAAGAGAGGCTGATCAGGAATCTGAAGGTATTCCCATCCATGATCGGAGAATATGTTTCTTCATAATCTATTCCCGGTTTCTGGGAGAAACCTTGTGCTATAAGGCGTGCTTTGTAGCGCACAACTATGTTGTGTTCATTTCTTTTTCTTGTGAAGATCCATTTATATCCCACAGGTTTTACACCTTCAAGTGTTTGGACTACTGGTCCAAAGACTTCGCGTTTCAAGAGTGAGTCCAGCTCTACTCCTATTGCCTTGTTCCACTTTGGCCAATCGCCTCTGTGTTTACATTCCGCTAGAGACCGTGGATCGATGTCATCGTCATTTTTAGTGACATGAACGGCAATATTGAACGTAAAATCGTCGTCGACGACTGTGCTTTTTCTGTTCAGTACCTCTCCAGTACGTACATAATTTAATGATATTTCTTCTGTTTGTTTCTCTTCAGGGGAAACTAGGAGGGGAGAGGTAGCTGATCTGAGCTCAGAATCCTGTGTTGGGATCTTCTTAATTTCTCCAGGATTTTTTCTTTTACGAGGGACTTTGTCTCTCGAACCTGGTGGGCGTCCTCTTTTTAATTGAGGTATTGTCATTTCTGTTGCCGGCGGATTGCATCCATCTTTGGGGATGTCAATCCTAGCTGGCGTGTTGGCAGCAGGGACGTGTGATCTGACAATCTTCTGGTTGTCAGTAAATGTATTCGGAAGTAGATGTACAGTGTTTTGAAGATGTAATATCTTCAGGATCTCATCTTCACATTGACTTGTACGCGGATCAAAATGAGACAAAGTTTTTGTGTCCCAAGAAATTGTCTTAGAAGCTTCTGGCTTCTTAGACTGTGTGCTCAGTTTAGGAAATAATCATTCATCAAACTCACAGTCATCAAGACGTGCCTTAAATACGTCACCCGTCAGGGGTTCTAGGTATCTAATTATAGATGGTGAGTCAAACCCAACATAGATACCTAATCGACGTTGTGGACCCATTTTGGTCCTTTGTGGGGGGCAATGGGGACGTAAACAGCACAACCAAAAACTCTCAAATGAGAGATATTTGGAGGTGAACCATAAGCGAGCTGCATCGGAGATAGAATATGACCCCCAGAAGGCCGTATTCTAATAAATGATGCGGCATACAATATAGCATGACCCCAAGCTTCCACAGTCAACTGTGACTGCATCAACAATGGACGAGCAATCCATTGTAATCTCTTAATAAGAGATTCTGCTAACCCGTTCTGGGTGTGAACATGAGCTACAGGATGTTCAACTTCGATGCCAGTTGCTTGGCAATAGTCTTGAAAAATCTGTGAAGTAAATTCACCCGTATTATCAAGTCTTAATTTTTTGATATGGTTATCGGAAAAATGAGCCCGCAACTTAATTATTTGTGCCAATAGCTTAGAAAAAGCTAAGTTGCGGGTGGACAAAAGGCACACATAAGACCATTTAGTAGATGCATCTATAAGTACCATAAAGTACCTAATTGGACCACTTGCGGGGTGAATAGGTCCGCAATGTCTCCATGATTCTCCCTAAGAAGCTAGGAGACTCTAGTCCCACTTTCAAAAAGGATGGTCTCGTTATAAGTTTGCCTTGAAAACAAGGTAGACACGAGTAATCATACTTCTGAAGAATCTTCAGGTTCTGCAGGTTGTGTCCACTGGATTGGCTCATGATTCGTTTCATCATAGCTGATCCTGGGTGACCCAGTCTATTATGTCAAAGTTTAAATTTTGGCGATGAATGACACTTCTGGTGCACAATCATGTTAGCTTCTGTTGATTGAATATGAGTATAATAGAGACCCGAGACCCGACGGGAGTCCCTTGAATCGTTCTAAGATAGTTTTTGAACCATCTTTTAGACGAGTACATACAGATATTCTGCCTCATTTATTTCATTTGTTTCTAAGTGATATCCGTTTAAACGAATGTCCTTGAAACTTATGAGGTTCCTATTTGATTTAGGAGAGAATAGTGCATCTTTTATTATCAGTCTTGTTTTATTTGGGAGCAATATATTGCTTCACCAGATCCTTCTATATGTTTGATAGTCCTGATATCATAATACGGGACCGTCATAATCATATAAGCTATAAAATAGATTTTTTTCTCGAAGGATTGTGTGCGTCGAGGCACTGTCCACAAGGCATTCACACTTCATCTATAGATCTATGAAAAAATAACAACAAACAATCGTAATTAAAACAACAGTTTTGAAACAATTTTTGTTTAAAAAAAATTCTCTTATATCGATCGATGGGCCGATATAGAGAGGTCAATAGTTACTTGCAAAAATGCATAATTTTATAAATACAATTTGAGGAAAAAATATTCGGTCAACTCCTTTCGGTAGCTCTACGTGAATATGACCAGGCGGGAAAATGAGGGAGGGAGGTCACCGGGACCAATTAAATACCAAGCCTCAAGTTCTTTCTGACATCATACCCAAATAGGTGAGCCTATTCGGAGAGACTTCGTAAATTTTCTTTGTCAAATGTAAGAATAAATATCATTTTTCAAGAAATTCACATTTATCAAGAATTGACACTACCAGTGGCCGAGCCGATGAAGAGGAGTTAAAATGGTGGCTAAAAGCCCTGGGCACTAAATGGAACTTCAGGTCCATGTGCCAGCTCAAATAATTTTTTTTCAGCAGCGTCTAGTACTACGAAATCGACACTCGCTATTTTTTTTTTTTCCGGCCATTTTATCTTTAGATCAATCATGCCAAAAAAAAAAAAATTGAGTTAATTTCCTTAAACTTTTCCTTTCCATTAATCAATGGAGCTTTAAAGTTTAAAACAAGATATACTTGTAGCAAGATATTTAAAGTTTAGTCTCATTTATGCAATTATGTCCTCATCCATTCCATGAGATAGCCAACCCCTGCTGGACTCAAAATGCTACTGTAATGAACACTATGAAAGTTGGAAAGAAGAAGAAGCTAAGAGCATTACTTTTAGTATCCTTGACAGATATCTACTATTAAGTACCAACATGCATATATGCATGCTTGAAAGTCTCAGAATTAGATTGTAAGTTGGAAATAACATCCAATCTTTCCCATGAATTGATCCTCTTTCTTTGGTGTAAAAAAAATGCCTACCCAAATAAAGCACTACTGTTGCTAGTTGTGTGGTCCACCCTTCATTAAAGGTGGATGGCTTCAAACGAATTTGTTGGTCCTTTGTCTATTATATATGTTACACAAAACCACATAACTGAAATACAATACAATATTTCAAAATGATTAGTAACATATTGCAAGATTACTCCGTTATTAGGCATTTATATTATGCCCTCGGACCATATACCGATTGTTCGAATCACACTGAGATTAATAGCATAATGCAGTCAAGTGGAGTCCTTCTAAATTGGACAGACATTCGACTAATGGATTAAACCACTTGATCAGAATTAAGTGATTTGACGGTTCTCAAGATAACACGATTTGTTGAAATATAAGATCCCAACTTCGAATATAAAGCTATAAACTGCAAACCATTTGTTGAAAATCTAAACATATCCAGACACCACATGATATGCCGATTTAGGAGCTCTATGAATTATAGCATATGAAATGGGTTTTATCATTTCTCTAGAGTATCGTACTCCTCGAATGAAATTTTAGATATCATCTAGAAAACTATCCAATTGAATATTGTATCATGAGCAAGTACTTACATGATTCAGAAAGTAGTACATCTCATGAATAAGATGAATTTTTCAAAATAAATTTACCTTTCTTATCATACGGTGGAAGAAGGTAAAAAAAAAAATTAACGGTACGTCGGATCGGCTAGGGAAGAGGAAGGATGACGTCGATTCTTCTTGCTTCAGCATCGTGCTGATAACGTGTTTGAAGGGAGACGATATCGTATAGTATTTTATTCCTCTCATTCATCATATGGCAAGGGCCATATATATAGGGATAGGGGCAACCCAGGTCATGATTACATGACCCAAGGGTCATGAGTTACATGATCCCAAGGGTCATGTCACTAACAAATAACCAACTTTAGCGACGGCCACATCCGTCGCTCATCCGTCGGTAACATAAATTACCGACGGAATAGCGACGGATATTTGATGAAAATGGCCGTCGGGAAATACGTCGTCGCTAAATTTGTCCGTCGCTAAGCCGTCGGACAAATGATTAACCGACGGACTAGCGACTGATTACCGACGGTTGCCTTTCAATGGTTTAGCGACGGATTAGCGACTTGTTCCCTCGGTTTACATGCCATATAATATTAAAATATCCGTCGCTAAGCCGTCGTAAATAGGTCGGTAAAAGCGTATCATAGAGGTTCCTGATACGCAAAATCAGTCGCTATTCCGTCGCCATTCCTTCGTCGTAACCTCGACGTTATAGCGACGATTAGCGACGGGTAGGGCGTCGGCCTGGTTCTGGAAAGCTTCCATATTTCCAAACCATGTCGACGGATAATGGGTCGCTAAGCCGTCGCTAGTCCGTCGTCATCCTCGACAGATTAGCGACGGATTAGCGACCCACTATCCGTCCGCTAAGTCTCTGGAAACCTACCATATTTCCAGAACCATGTCGACGGATTCGCCGTCGCTAGGTAGTCGCTAGGTGGTCGCTAACTGCAAAATTATATCACCCTTAGCGACGGATTTCCGTCGCTCGTCCGTCGTAACTGTAAATATTTATATAACCCAGTTAGCGACGGATTTCCGTCGCTAGTTAGTCGCTCATCGGTCGCTAAAAGAATATCCGTCGCTAGTTAGTCGCTAGTCCGTCGCTAAATGCAACATTAATTAAAAAAAATTACAGAAACATTCTATTTCCTTTTCGTAAATTACACATATTCATAATATCCAATATCCAAACATCCATGTACGATCAACAAATATCCAAATATCCAAATTCATAATATCCAATATCAAACAGAAATATCCAAACATCTATGTACAAATCCAAACACAAATACACAAATTCATAATATCCAAACATTCATGTACGCTTCCAAAATATCCAGAATTCAAAATCCAAAACAGTACAAATATCCAAAACAGTACAAATATCATTGAGATGGATCGCGTCGTCGTCTCGGCGCCTCGGCTCTGCGGATGTACTCTTCCACCATGTACGCCGGCACCTGGGACACACATGCTCTGGAAGCGTGCGGAGCTGCTCTGGCGACATCAAGTCCATGAGCCCAATGAGCGCAGTATCCGGTACCAGGCGGACCTCGGCAGAACGGTCAAATGAATAACGTCCAGGGTCGGAAGGACCGGCAACCGCACTAGACGTACCGGAGCACGGATCTGGACCGGGAGCAGAAGAAGGACGCGGAAGGCGCTCCAGCACATCCGACATTAGACTCCGCATTTCCGACATATCGGAGGTGAGAGTCGCAAGCTGCGCCCTCATATCGTCCGACGGGGACGCGGGAGGAGGCGGGGGCGGTGGATATCTCGGAGTCGCCCCTGCAACGACGCCGCCATGGAAACCTACGCCGTAGACGCGCCCTTTATTAAAGCCGTCGACAGACTCTACGAACACGTCGTCGTAGCGAGCGGCCATAGAAGAGGGCGTCTGGGTGGCTCGTTTCGCCGACAACCTCGGCAGGGGGCTCAATCTGACTAAGGGCCTCACGATATGCAGCCTATCCAATGAATGTGTTTATACTATAAGTTTTCCTAAGTTATAATCTAAATCCTATGTTTCCCTAAGTTATAATTTGAATCCTACGTTCACCTAATTAAGTTAACAATAATTATATTTCTAATATAAATCTCATAAACGTAATTACTTACATCAGTCGCCTGGGCCCTCGCGTCGACGAAGCTCCCGTCTGCCCGCCTATTGTGTGTATGCAGAATACATCGTAGGCGGTGACCGACTCCGGCTCTCTCCCCTCCTTTACCGCCCGTTGTGCCTGCATACGAAATATCGTCGAATTTAATTAACTACGTATATTAATAGTACCGAATTAATAGTGAAATGAATTTGCGGTATCTCACCAAATCTGTACGCGTCGCTGCGTGGGCTTTGAACCTCCCGTATGCAGACCAGCGGCCTGTCTGCTCGCCTTCGCTTTCTCTGATTTCTCCCTGTACTGAGCAGTATTCATCTTATCCAACATCTGCTCGTAGTACTCCTCCCGGATCCACTTCTTCCTCGAATGCGCCGTACGAACGTCGTACACCGCATCCCGTATCTTCTTCCCGCGGCGGCTTTGTAGGCCTTGCGAATCAACTCCTCGCGATGGGGGGGCCACCAGAACGTCGTCTGACATACAAATTAAATTATCACGTAATTAAAAAATTAGTGGATTAAAGAATAATTAATAATTAACCAAAAGATATATATATATACCTTCATCTCCTCGAGCCAGACGTACTGCATGTTCTGAGGCACCTCAGAAAATTGAGGTAGGGGCCATGGTAGTTTTCCCGGATAATTTGTCCGAGTATCCGGCAGCATCATACGGGAAAACCTACAAAGAAGCAAAGACTGGATTATTAACTTGAATAAATGAAACAAATTTAATAAATTAACTTAAATTTACTTACGTATCACCCGCGGGCCATAGCTCTCGTCGGTTTCTCGCCTATCGGCCTCTCTGGAGGCGTCGGAGGATCTGCGGGTCCGCGGATGTACTCACCGGTAGCAGGATGAAGCTGAATCCGGGGTACTCCGGAGCCCACCCTGCAGTAACTGATGGTGTACCCGCTGGTGCATCCGGGGGCGGAACGGATCCGCTAGCGGATGGAGTCTCAGGCCTCGATGAAGATGAAGGTAGCGCAGAGGTAGATCGACGGCGGGAAAGTCTGTGGCCGGGCTCTCCAGGTCGGGATCGGAGGACTCTATATCCGGGGAATGTGGAAGGCGACCACGACCGCTACCACCACGACCGCTACCATCACGTCCACGCCAGTGCCGCTACCACCACACCCACCACGCCAGTACCGCCCCCACCAGCACCACCACGCCACGGCCACTGCCGCTACCAGCAACGAGTGGTAGTGACCATGACCTGTAAATAGAACACATAAATATAATTAACATATAGAAGTATAAATGAATATAAAACTGAACTAAAAATATATATACCAGCACAGGCGGCGAGTGCCGTCAAGACAATGAGAACTAAGAGTGCCATCTGTAAAAAGAAAATCATACAATAAGTAGATGATCGCGACACAAAACATAAACTGAAATAAGAATGTGTCCGTCTAAACTGAATTCACTAAGTTAGTTGTAAGTGCTTCTAATATATACCGATATTTAATCTAATCATCGTTATCGTCCTCGTCCTCATCGTCATCGTCATCGTTCTCATCCTCATTCTCATCGTCGACTTCATCTATATCATCATCCTCATCGTCGACTTCATCTGTATCATCATCCCATCCTCATCCTCATCCTCTTCTTCTTCTTCTTCTTCTTCTTCTTCTTCTTTCTT
>JANAVB010028819.1:3930121-4090121 GCA_029216955.1 Iris pallida
CCTCCACCACCATCATCTCCATCTCCATAATCAACATCACCACCACCATTAAACCTAAACCCAAACCCCCCCTTTTCTAAGAAAAAGAAAGAAGAAATTGGAGAAGAAGATGAAGAAAAAGGAAGAACCAAGCCCTACCCCAACTCCATCTTAGGTATAATTTTCTTCTCCAATATTGTTGTTCATCCTTGAATTTGGTTATAATTTCTGTAATTATTTATTTATTTAAATTATCAAAATTAGGGAGTTAATTTAGAAAAGTTTGGAGAAATCCTAGGTCCCACTCAAGAACCCAAGGCAAGTCCTCTCCGATTACTCATATTTCAATTTTGGATCCTATGATAAAACTCTTAATTTATATTCAATTTTTAATATGCATATTCAGATTCAAATCGGTATTTCGGACTCACATAATTCAGTTTGAATCATCAATATATATATATATATATATTATATATATATATTATATATATATATATATAATATCTCTATATATATTATATATAATTGTTACTAATATTATATCAATGGTTATATCAATAAGGGGAGTGCTAGCTAAGGCTTCTAGATTATATTTTAAATTTAACTTTTCCATGTTTCCCTTATTTGGGAAGCTTCCGATAATTATAATGAAATAAATACAACATGCCAAGACTTAATAAATCTTGCATCTAATGCATAATGACTTAAATTAAGTTATAGGGATTTCGGGTAGATTGTTAAATTCCTTTGATACTTTCTATCATTATTCTGTTCGAAATTAAATTATAGGACAAATTTAACATAAATTTCTTTTACAAGCATAAAGGTATGTGATTGGGTATCCTAAATGTATGGATAGTTTTAGTTAGAATCATGGACACTATAAGTCTAGGACTCGACCTATATACACAAAAGAAAGTTTATATATATTCTTTGGCATGGTAGGTATATGCATGAGTTAGTTTTTAATCCTAACATATTATTTCATTTCCGTCCATACTTAAAATTATGCTTAAATTTACACAGCATGATTAACTAGTTAGAATAAGTGTTTTGGGTACTCGTATGTTATGGTAAAGCTACACCTATTAACTTTCAATATTAAACCTCCTTTTGCATCTTCAAGAAGCATATAAAAATTATTTTTATGTGAACTGGGCTAGCATTAAAAAAAAAGAAGTAATTGCTGAAATTAAACTTCATTGCTCGCTTGCTAGGGTAAATGTTTCATTTAAAATTGAACTCTGTATACTAGGGTGATTCCTTAGACATTTTATACTATGTATATAGATAGGTCTTGTCTAGTTCAATTTTTGAATTACGAAAACTTGATAAGTTATTGATTAAATACAACATTTTAATTCTGTCTGAAATTTTCATATTAGATGCCAATTTTTTTCATAAGAACATAACATGGAATATAAGTTAAGATAATTTCCTCTAATTGTTGTTTAGCTTCAATTCTGAAACTTTGGTGTTATTTGACCAATTTAAGATCTCAAAATTTTGAAATTTCTGATTTCTAGTAAAATTTTAATTTTGATAGACATAGGCAAAGAATTAAAATTTGTTATACTTAAACACTTGGAATCATTATACGTAACGTAACACGGATTCAGCCTATATGTATTTGGATACAAAAAGAGGAACCAATTGTGGACATGAATTATTTGAACTTGAATTTTTTTCATGAACAAATGAACACATATGACATATGGGACTCTCCAATGGTAAGTCTGACATACACATAAGAACTGAACAGCTGGACCGCACGCCGGGAAGTAAAAAGTACAAGGACCCGGTATTTCTCTATTTACTATTAAGTACTCAATTTGTGTGTTCATATTTAGAAATAAGTCTCGTTTCTACATTTTCCTGTTTCATGCACAATAATTAAAATATTGATATGGAAGAATTTTGGGTTTGATTTGATTTTCTTTATACTATCTACATGATATATATATATATATATATATATATATATATATATATATATTATATATATATATATATGTATGTATAAAGCCTTCGCATATTAACTAGTATAATTTGGGTAAACATTAAAGTATTGCTCTATTCCATAAGCTGTCAAAACAATTCGCAAGCCGCAACCTGATTATTGCTAAAGGAAAGGTAACCATTGCTTGCTCAGGTAAAAGTCTCCAGTTCCTTTTGTTCTTTTATAACTGCTGTGGTCCGGTGTTGAGAGTTGCTTCACCGAAGGGTCGGCGAGCCCAATTATTTACTTGCGTGATTCCGGTGTTGAGAGTTGCTCCACCGAGGGGTCGCGAGCCCCTATCTTTCTTTATCATATATATGCTTCTTGTAATTTTCGGGCTCCTAAATACAAAGGAGTCTCTGCCGAAATTTTTGAAAAATTTAGTAGATAGACAGATTTCTGACTTTCGGAAATTCTTAGAAAATTTCTTATCTAAAAAGCATTTGGGAGGGGAGAACAACTGAATATCCCTAGATATCCCATAACATAAATAACAAAAGCTGATCAGTATTTCGGAAATCTCGTGAATCAGTACATCTAGTTTCGACTAGGGTGTACTAGCCCAAGGAGGCTCGAAAATCAATGCATCTATTTGACAGTAACATCAATAGATGATTTTAGCCCAAGGGAGGCTCGGAAATCACAGCCTGATCCCAGGTTAACGGAATTGTTCACGGGAATATTTAGAGGATTATTCGAAGTATTGTTCTCAAACTGCATTTCATTTCAATCTTACTCCAGAAAACGCTGCCTATTATAGGTAGGCAGTGTCCTTAATTGCTCAAGGAAAGCAATTCCTACTAAAAGCTCAAGGGAAGCTCGGAAATCTCATTTTTCATGGAGTATGACGTTGTTTTCATTCATATTTCTAAAGTATATATATATATATATATATATATATATATATATATATATATATATATATAGCATGCAAGTTGGCATATCCCTGTTTCTTTTTCAAAAGAAAAACTACATATTCATTTTTTTGCTTACTTTCACCGTTCTTGGCCGAGGACTTGCTTGTCGTATTCTAAACGACCTAGTATTTGTTCACTAGGTGAAGAAGAAGACGCCCGCGCCGAAGTATCGCCGCCTACAACGAGGAGTAAATTGTCTGGATTACCTACAGTTATGACCAGCGCTATCGTAGTTATCTTGCCAATTACTTTTGTAATAAACTTGTGAAAGCATTGTTGGAAAAGTTCCCTATATAATAGCTACAATATTTTAATACAATGTAATAATTCCTTGTATTTTCCATTCTGCTGCTGATTTACGGGCGACAATCGCGAATTCGGAGCGTAGCCTGGGGATGATGTTCGTACCCGACTCGCCACAATTCTGGGAAGCGGGACGTGACACGTCTTTTAGTGGTGGCCCATGCAGGTCAGCAAAGAATGGAAAATCTAGGATAGGATGCAGGTCAGACATTGCATAGAGGAAATAGGATAGGATGCAGGTCAGACGTTGCATAGAGGAAATAGGATAGGGTGCAGTTTGACAACTCAAGGATAGGATATAGGCCAAGTTCTAGGAAAACCTAAGCAAGCTGAGATAAGATGTTGGTCAAGATTTTTGGGGAGACCCTATAGGCTAAGGTATAAACTTTAAGATATGTTTTAGGAAATATCCAAGAGATACCAAATAGAATTGTTTGTGTTAGATTGTATTCCATAGTGTCTTTATAAAATTTCTATAGTGGGTATCTATGATCAGGTGTCCTTACCTAGGTCATGGGTAGTATAAGGATAGACATAATCATTCTAGGCCTATTAAGTTAGGGAGAATAGGCCAAGTATTCTCGTCTGAGCTGGTAAAGGAATTTAGAAGACTCCTTAAGAATCTTGGACTTGGTATCTCTAGTAACCCGGAGTTCATCTATATTTTTGAACCATTACATAGTTGGAAATGGTTAAGGGGTAAGTATAGATATAAATATATTTTGACTGATTACTGGGAAGGAAAGTACTAGCAATAACTTGTCTAGGGTTTTGCATAATAGTTATTGTATAGAGTATTATATACATATTATATTAAGAAGCTAATTCCTTATTCTTAATCCCTCTAGACTTCTATCGATGCCCAAGTCCTGACTCGTTCTCCTTTATCTGTTGAATTTTGTCGGGTTATTTCACAAACCCAATCTACTTCAAAATTTTCAATTTCGTTGCTTCACTTAACATTCACTAAATGGAAATCTAGAATTGTATCCTCAATCCTTTCTTCCATTTACATCTTTTCTTGGCATCCCTATTTCAGGAATTGCCCTATCTAATATCCATTATAATTTACTCTTTTGATATTTTTTTTCTGTGAAGTGAATGCTTTGATTGAATTTTGTGTAAATAATATTTATGTGAATGAATACTTGTTGTGTCTTGAGACAAAAATTCTCTGATGAATCGTGAAGTGAGAAGTTGTTGCAGCCATTCGGACTGGCCATCCAAATTGGCGAGGCACATATTCTCGAAACATGATTCAGAAATTCAATAAAATTTCGGGGATCAAGACATAATTTTGATAATGAATTTTTGAACTTAATATTCGAATTTTGATTTCATTTTACTCGATTTGGAATTTGAAAACGTCATTTTACAACACATATAGTGCTTTTGATAATATAGATTTATGAGTTTATTTTATGTTATAATATTATCTATTAGTTTGATACCAAGATAAAATAATGTTGATGATATTTGGAGAACTTGAAGATAAGTATTGCTTCTTGAATATATTTTGGATTACTAAGAATATCATGACCTGTAAAGCTACTTCACAATCATGATTCCTACTCATTCTATGGATATCAAGAAAGAGTAGCAAACCTTGGTAGTGAAATGGTATCTTGTTGCAGCCATATGCGCAATGGCGAGGCACTAGATTACTATATCACGTCAGAAAATGAGAATAAGGAATATGATTTTGAATTCAAGGATCATGCATCGTTATGGGTTGAAATAACATTGTATCTATTTGATTATATGGAATTTCAAGAACCTTGAAGATTTTTTTAGTATTTTCGAATTGTCTCTATTTTAGTAAAGCTTTTGAAAGATAAGTTTCAAGATATTTCATTTAACTGTTTAATAAATTACTACTCTAATTCTATAAGGTGGGTAGAACATTTTGCTTCTCTTTATAATTATTTTGAAAAGCTTATCTTTAAATTTAAATTTCGAGGATGAAATTTTTGTAAGGTGGGTAGAGTGTCATAGCTGCTTTCCAAAAATTAATGTATTAATATTTTTTTTCATCTAATTAAATATTTTGCTCTAAATTTTTTTGATATAAACAATAATTGTGTAATAATAATAATAATAAATTTATTTTCATTCTTATTTTTTTGAAAATTTTATTTTGAAAAAAACCTAAGAAAAGAAAAAAAAAAAAAAAAGGAAAAAAAAATATATATAATTAGAGAAAGAGAGAGGGGGGCAGCCCCTAACCCTCATCTCTCTCTCTCGGACTCTCTCTCTCTCTCTCTCGAATCCTCTCACTCTCTCTCGGACTCTCTCTCTCTCTCTCGAATCCTCTCACTCTCTCTCGGACTCTCTCTCTCTCTCTCGAACCCTATCTCCCTATCTATAAATCTCTCCCTCTCACACTCATCTCCCTATTCTCTCATCTCTCTTACTCTCTCCCTCCCTCTCGGCTCCTCCTCCCCACACCTACCGGCGTCGGCCACCGCCGCGCCGGCTGGCCCCACCACCGGCACTCCCGGCCGGCCCCCCTCCTGGCCGCTCACCTCCATCACCACCTCCACCACCATCATCTCCATCTCCATAATCAACATCACCACCACCATTAAAACCTAAACCCAAACCCCCTTTTTCTAAGAAAAAGAAAGAAGAAATTGGAGAAGAAGATGAAGAAAAATGGAAGAACCAAGCCCTAGCCCCAACTCCATCTTAGGTATAAATTTCTTCTCCAATATTTTGTTCATCCTTGAATTGTTATAATTTTCTGTAATTATTTATTTATTTAAAATTATCAAAATTAGGGGGTTAATTTAGAAGAAGTTTGGAGAAATCCTAGGTCCCACTCAAGAACCCAAGGCAAGTCCTCTCCGATTACTCATATTTCAATTTTGGATCCTATAGATAAAACTCTTAATTTATATTCAGTTTTTAATATGCATATTCAGATTCAAATCGGTATTTCGGACTCACATAATTCAGTTTGAATCATCATATATATATATATATATATATATATATATATATAATATATATATATATATATATATATATTATATATATATTGTTACTAATATTATATCAATGGTTACATCAATAAGGGGGAGTGCTAGCTAAGGCTTTATATTATATTTAAATTTTAACTTTTTCCATGTTTTCCCTTATTTGGGAAGCTTCCGATAATTATAATGAAATAAATACAACATGCCAAGACTTAATAAATCATTGCATCTAATGCATAATGATCTTAAATTAAGTTATAGGATTTTCGGGTAGATTGTTAAATTCCTTTGATACTTTCTTATCACTTAATTCTGTTCGAAATTAAATTATAGGACAAATTTAGCATAAATTTCTTTTACAAGCATAAAGGTATGTGATTGGGTATCCTAAATGTATAGATAGTTTTAGTTAGAATCATGGACACTTATAAGTCTAGGACTCGACCTATATACGCAAAAGAAAGTTTATATATATTCTTTGGCATGGTAGGTATATGCATGAGTTAGTTTTTAATCCTAACATATTTTTATTTCTGTCCATACTTAAAATTATGCTTAAATTTACAGCATGATTAACTAGTTAGAATAAGTGTTTTGGGTACTCGTATGTTATGGTAAAGCTACACCTATTAACTTTCAACATTAAACCTCCTTTTGCATCTTCAAGAAGCATATAAAAATTATTTTTATGTGAACTGGGCTAGCATTAAAAAAAAAGTAATTGCTGAAATTAAACTTCATTGCTCGCTTGCTAGGGTAAATGTTTCATTTAAAATTGAACTCTGTGTACTAGGGATTCCTAGACATTTAGTATACTATTTATATATTAGGTCTTGTCTAGTTCAATTTTTGAATTACGAAAACTTGATAAGTTATTGATTAAATACATTTTAATTCTGTCTGAAATTTTCATATTAGATGCCAATTTTTTTCATAAGAACATAACATGGAATATAAGTTAAGATAATTTCTCTAATTGTTGTTTACTTCAATTCTGAAACTTTGGTGTTATTTGACCAATTTAAGATCTCAAAAATTTTGGAATTTCTGATTTCTAGTAAAATTTCAATTTTGATAGACATAGGCAAAGGAATTAAAATTTGTTATACTTAAACACTGGAATCATTATACGTAACGTAACACGGATTCAGCCTATATGTATTTGGACACAAAAAGAGGAACCAATTGTGGACATGAATTATTGAACTTGAATTTTTTTATGAACAAATGAACACATATGGACATATGGACTCTCCAATGGTAAGTCTGACATACACATAAGAACTGAACAGCTGGACCGCACGCCGGGAAGGTAAAAGTACAAGGACCCGGTATTTCTCTATTTACTATTAAGTACTCAATTTTGTGTGTTCATATTTAGAAATAAGTCTCATTTCTACATTTTCTGCTTCATGCACAATAATTAAAATATTGATATGGAAGAATTTTGGGTTTTATTTGATTTTCTTTATACTATCTACATGATATATATATATATATATATATATATATATATATATATATATATATATATATATATATATATATATATATATATATATATATATGTATAAAGCCTTCTCATATTAACTAGTATAATTTGGGTAAACATTAAAGTATTGCTCTATTCCGATAAGCTGCAAAACAATTCGCAAGCCGCAACCTGATTAATTGCTAAAGGAAAGGTAACCATTGCTTGCTCAGGTAAAAGTCTCCAGTTCCTTTTGTTCTTTTATAACTGCGTGGTCTGGTGTTGAGAGTTGCTCCACCGAAGGGGTCGACGAGCCCAATTATTTACTTGCGTGATTCCGGTATTGAGAGTTGCTCCACCGAAGGGGTCGGCGAGCCCATATCTTTCTTTTATCATATATATGCTTCTTGTAAATTTTCGGGGCTCCTAAATACAAAGGAGACTCCGCCGAAATTTTTGAAAAATTTAGGAGATAGACAGATTTCTGACTTTCGGAAATTCTTAGAAAATTTCTTATCTAAGAAAGCATTTGGGAGGGGAGAACAACTGAATATCCCTAGATATCCCGTAACATAAATAACAAAAGCTGATCAGTATTTCGGAAATCTCGTGAATCAGTACATCTAGTTTCGACTAGGGTGTACTAGCCCAAGGGAGGCTCGAAAATCAATGCATCTATTTGACAGTAACATCAATAGATGATTTTAGCCCAAGGGAGGCTCAGAAATCACAGCCTGATCCCAGGTTAACGGGATTGTTCACGGGAAATATTTAGAGGATTATTCGAAGTATTGTTCTCAAACTGCATTTCATTTCAATCTTACTCCAGAAACAACGCTGCCTATTATAGGTAGGCAGTGTCCTTAATTGCTCAAGGAAAGCAATTCCTACTAAAAGCTCAAGGGAAGCTCGAAAATCTTATTATTCATGGAGTAGGACGTTGTTTTCATTCATGTTTTACTAAAGTAGATATATATATAGCAGTGCAAGTTGGCATATCCCTGTTTCTTTTTCAAAAGAAAAACTACATATTTCATTTTTTTGCTTAACTTTCACCGTTCTTGGCCGAGGACTTGCTTGTCGTATTCTAAACGACCTAGTATTTGTTCACTAGGTGAAGAAGAAGACGCCTGCGCCGAAGTATCGCCGTGCTACAACGAGGAGTAAATTGTCTGGATTACCTACAGTTATGACCAGCGCTATCGTAGTTCTTGCCAATTACTTTTGTAATAAACTTGTGAAAGCATTGTTGGAAAAGTTCCCTTTATAATAGCTACAATATGTTTAATACCATGTAATAATTCCTTGTATTTTCCATTCTGCTGATTTACGGGCGACAATCGCGAATTCGGAGCGTAGCCTGGGAATGATGTTACGTACCCGACTCGCCACAATTCTGGGAAGCGGGACGTGACAAAATCTGTCCATAAGGATTATAAACTCCTAGAACTTATCTATAGTGACGTCTATGACTCAGATAGGGTCTTAAGTCGAGGCGGTAGAAAATACTTTGTCACTTTCATAGATGATAATTCAAAGTATTGTTTCACCTACCTCCTTAAGACCAAAGATGAAGTTCTAGACAAATTCTAGGTCTATAAATCTGAAGCTAGGAACCAGTTGGATAGGAAGATTAAGATCCTTAGATCAAATCATGGTGGAGAGTATACCTCAAATGAAATGACTAACTTCTGTGAAGAGCACAGAATTATTCATGAGGTAACTGCTCCTTATTTACCACAATCCAATGGAGTTGCTGAAAGAAAGAATCGCACTCTTTTAGATATGGTCAATGCCATGCTTCTCAGCTCAGGTGCCCCTGATAATCTTGGTGAGAAGCCCTTTTGTCAGCCTGTTATATCCTTAATAGGATACCTAGTAAGACTAATAATAAAACCCCATATGAGTTATGAAAATGTCGAACTCCTAGGATTAACTATCTTAAAGTTTGGGGATGTCTAGCTAAGGTAGAAATTCCTGAACCCAAAAAGAGGAAGATAGGACCTAAGACTGTAGATGTTGTGTTCATAGGATATGCCCTAGATAGCAATGCCAATAGATTTCTTGTAACCCATACTGAAGTAAATGAAATCTCTAATAACAATTATTGAAGCTAGAGATGCAGTTTACTTTGAGAACATTTTTTCCTTCAAGGAAAGAACCCTTTCATCTTCCTCTAACCCTTCTCTTACTCCATCTACTAGTTCTCGTAATCCAGTACCCAGTTCTCAACCTGAACAAGTCATAGAACCTAGAAGGAGTAAAAGAGAAAGGATTGAAAAGAATTTAGGAGAATGATTCTTTACATTTTTGATAGAGGGTGATCCCTCAACTTATGACGAAGCCATATCCTCTCCTGATGCCCCTTTCTGGAAAGAAGCTATTAACATGAGTATAACTCCATTATGGAGAATAATACTTGGTTTTTAGCAAACCTTCCTTTAAGTAGCAAACCCATAGGTTGTAAGTGGATCTTTAAAAAGAAACTTAGAGCCGATGGTACTATAGAGAATATAAGGCTAGATTAGTAGCCAAATGTTTTACCCAGAAAAAAGGGATTAGATTACTTTGATATCTATTCTCCTGTTGCTAGGATTTCTTCTATTAGAATCCTCCTAGCCTTAGCTTCTATTCATGACTTGTTGATCCATCACATGGATGTAAAGACAGCATTTCTAAATGGAGATTTAGAGGAATAAATATATGGAGCAACCGGAAGGTTTTATTGCTAAAGGCCAAGAAAATAAGGTTTGTAAATTAGTAAAATCTCTTTATGGCCTAAAGCAAGCTCCCAAGCAATGGCACAACAAATTTGACAAAGTCATTATAGAATTTGGTTTTGTGCCAAATGAATATGACAAAT
Source organism: Iris pallida (assembly GCA_029216955.1). Lineage (NCBI taxonomy): Eukaryota > Viridiplantae > Streptophyta > Magnoliopsida > Asparagales > Iridaceae > Iris > Iris pallida. The sequence continues at coordinate 3,940,635 of JANAVB010028819.1, forward strand.
GTTTGTATTCTAAAAATACAAATGAAAGTTGTGTCATCTTATGCTTGCATGTTGATGATATACTTATTTTAGGATCTTCACTGGAATTGATAAATAACACTAAGAATTATTTATCTAACCAGTTTGACAAGAAAGACCGGTGAAGCAAACCTGATCCTAGGAATACAAGTGTCCAAATGCAAAGAGGGTTATACTCTATCTTTAGCACATTCAATTAAGAAAATGCTAAGAAAGTTTGAGTACTTTGACAAAAAATCTGCCCTAACTCCTATGATAGTAATGTTGTTCTTAAGAAGATTGAAGGATCACCTATAGAGCAACATAGATATTCACAAATGATTGGGTCCATTATGTAAATAACAAAGGACAAGACCCGACATTGCTTTTGCTATTGGGAGACTAAGTATATACTAGTAACCCAAATCAGTCACATTGGACTACATTGGACAGAGTATTTAGATATCTTAAGGGAACTCTAGATTATAAACTTTATTATTCTAGACACCCTGATATCATAGAAGATTACTCAGATGCAAATTGCGTAACTGATTCACATGATATGAAATCTACAACTGGATATGTTTTTACCCTAGCAGGTGCTGTGATCTCCTGGGGATCATGTAAACAAACTATCATAGCCAGAAGTACAATGGATTCTGAAATGATAGATTTGGACACTACCTGTACAGAAGCCGAATAGCTTAGAAATCTTTTATGCATATACTTGTTTCTGTTCATCATGTTCTTGAAATTTCTATAAACTGTGATAATATATCTGTTATAGAACTACTAAAGTATGATTATGTGAATGCTAAGATGAACAGGCACCTGCAGCTGCGCTTCAAGTCAATAAAGATCTATTGGGCAAATATGTGGTTCTTGACTATAAAGTCAGAAAAGAACCTTGCAGACCACTTGACGAAGGGTCTGTCTAGGACATTGATCCTAGAATCATCGAGGGGGATGGGGTTAAGCCCATAGTATAGTCACCAGCAGTGGCAACACAACCGAGTCTGACTGGAGATCCCAAGAAGCCGGTTCAATGGATAGAAACAAGCTGGACTAGGTGACTATTATGGAACACTGACCTGAGATTAAATTCTTTTTAAAATAAAAGCCCAAGAGCTGTACATGTGTACATTAATACCCCATCCTATGGTGACAGTGTTCCTTATGTGATATGGATAGGGTGAGTTTAAACTCTTAATAAGTCCAAGCATGATATGCAGGGTTGATTTCGATCACCAACCCTTAAGGACTTACCTATATGAGAGGTCGTGAGGGCCGCGACTATAGGACATGGCGATCCTAGACAACTCTTATGAATGTGTAAAAGTGCGCATGGCCAACCAAACGCGTCACCCGATAGACCCAAGTACCTCTAGCGTACTATGTGTGGTATTGTCCGAATCTAATACAAGAAGACTGATTCAAGGCGTAGTCCATCAAGCTCTTCTTCAGACAAAGACAATAGTCACTACATGAGATTCAAGGCTGTAGTCCATCTCATTTATGCATAGTATACAACTGTCCAGAAATTTTCTTTTCCTTCTCTTATTTTCTTTCCCTCTATTATTTTTGGAACTTGACCTTTTGGGGGGGATTGTTGGCTATCTGTACATTTGTGCACAACAGCAAGAGAAAAAGCTCAACTTCCTTGACATATATTAGTCCCACGTCGACCAAGAGAGTAGCACTACATGTGCTTATAGTACTATTCCTTTCCTTGCTTCTTTGAAGTCCCATGTGGGTAGCCCTATGGGCCACACGCGCGCGCCGTCGCCGCCGCCCGGCTCGGCTCGGTTCGGCGCATGTAACGGGTGCGGGTACGTGCCCACATCTGCGGGCGCCGAATGCCGATTCGATTTCCTCTTCAGGTTCGGGCTGAGACCCAAAAATCCTTTTGCTCCTTCAGATTTTTGACCGTTACAAATTATTTAATTTTGTAACGTTTACTATTCAAATTCTGTCCAGATATATTGAACCACATGGTTCACATTTGTTTAATTGTTAATGTCAAATTAAATGTCTTTTAATTTTCTGTCTATTGGTCATAAACCCAACTGCTATATATTGAGCCCCTCTCCTCCTTCTCAAAAGACAGAAACTATTCTTCATGCAGAAACTCTAAAAAATCTCGTCTTCTTTGAATTGTTGTTGTTGTTCTCTTGTTGCTCTGGGCAGAGCTAAGTCGGAGTCATTCTCTCGACGTCGTGTGCGGTAATAAGATTCCGATGGAGCGGAGATTTTACCACAAGGAGCGTTCGGATACTGTCTGCACATAGGCCCGGACTATCTTTTAGGGCAGTGCTTCGTGCGCGACTTCCCCAGAGGCCGGTAACTTCTAATTTATTTTATTTTGTTGCAGATTTTAATCCGAAGTTTTTGAAGAAAAATATAACAATCAAAGAGATATCCAAAATGGTTTATTCAATTTAAAGATATTTTCTATTATGTTAAGAACATTTTTTTTTTGTGAATGATTCATACACTTAGCTCTGTACTTAGCAATCCTACATATTGGCTAAGCTCTATTATGAACGTTTGGTACACTACATATTGGCTAAGACTTATCCAAGTGGTCTATTCAATATATATATATATATATATATTATATATATAATATATATATATATATATATATATATATATATTGCTAGAGGAATTGTCTTACATAAGCATAGTTTCTGTTATCAAACCTTACATATATTCATTGCTTAACAATTTACTCAAGCCAATTTTTTGTCACCATATTCATTTTATAGATATACATATATTCCTTAGAAAGCTTTGTTAGACTTTGTTAAAGGAATTGTCATCACTATATATTCATATATAGAATCATTAGCCTATAAAATCAAGTTGTTTGTCTGCTTATTAAAATAAATTTCTTAGTCTATTGTAACAATTACATCAAAAATATTTTTTCTGGCCATTACTATAGCAACTACTTCCAAAAATAATTTTCTTAGGATAGAAGAAACATTGCTTTATTGGCATAGTGATAATATTACCATTTGTAATTATTGTTATTAATATTGCCATTCATTTCAATATCACAATTTATTATATTGGCAATATATATGGTTAAAATTCATATTATAATTTGTAATTATTGTTAGACAGTTTCTTATATAATTGTCATCATTTAAGTAGCCTATTGTTCAACAAATCTTTTTAGACTACTTCTAGGAACTGACACCTTAGACAATTTTCTTTTTTCTGTTAATCCTAGTTTCCTTTACTCAATATTTCATTTTAAGCCAAAACAAACAATTTATTGATTTAGTAAAAAAGTTTCAATTTTAAAGTTCTAAAGTAGAGATTTGTTTGGGAACAAGCCGAAAGGGCCTTTTGTCAACAAGGCGAATATTCGTCTAAGCGACCGGTACTTAAGTGTTCCTCGTGAATCACCGCTTGCTGGGATCCGGCCCCTACAGCTAACCCAACCTTATCAAAACTTGAAAAACTAAAATTTTAAAGGTCTATTACTAAAATCATTTAAATTGTTTAAGTTTTAGCTTAAGCCATCTTATTGAGTAATTTTAAAAAATTTACAAACTTTTAGAAAACATGTCTGCCAAGGAAGAGACCTTTCCTGCAAAGCCCGCTAAGTTCAATGGCACCTACTTCAAGAGGTGGCAGAGCCAGATGAAATTTTGGCTTACTACTTTATGCCTGACAAATGATTCTGATGAGACTGAGTCTGACGTAAGGGTATCGAAGTCCTCTTCATCTACCAAACCTAAGACCTCTAAGGAAATTGACTGTCATTGCTTCCACAGAATCTTAAGCGCTATGTCTGAGTCACTCTACGACATATTTTTTGAGTATAAAAGTGCTAAAGAACTCTGGGATGCTTTGGAAGATGAGTATGGTTGTGATGATGCTGGAATTGATAGATTCAATTCCTCCACATTCAACCGATATGTCATGGTAGATAACAAACCTATCAATGACCAAATCTATGAGTTCCAAGAACACCTTAGGCATTTCAAGCCAAGGGAACATTCTTTTCTACTGAGCATAAAATATGATGCTTAATAGACAAACTCTCTCCTTCCTGGTCTAATGTGGCAAAGTATCTCCTTCATCTACAAGGATCTATTACATACCCTCAAGCTCTAAAAAGACCTAGAACAGAAGAAGAATATAGGGCAAAGGCCAAAGCTAGGTCTAATGCCTCAGCTAGGGTAAATCTTGTAGAAAGCCATGTCAAACCCAAGGCTAACCACCATCTCAAACCAAAGAAAAACTCCTTCAAATAAAGCAGTTTTCAACCAAATCACCACAACCCTCATTTCCAAAATCCTCATTATCAAAACCCTCAACACCATCAACCCCAGAAACCTTGGTCATACTCAGGATCTAAGAAGATTTTGTTTTGTGTGTGGTAGAACCAATCATACGGCCATCAACTGCTTCCAAAGGAAGAAAGAACCTATCAAGACCTCCTTCAAAGGAAAAGGCAAGTCAGAGGCTAACATGATTCTGTATGGGTCTTCCAGCTCCTTCAGGTCTGTAAGCTATCAACCTGTAGTAAACCTTTCTTTCCATTCTGATGATTGGTGGTTGGATTCTGGAGCTAATGTTCACGTTTAATTCATTTGATCGCTCATATTTTTCAACCTATCAGGTATCAAGTGGAGGAGGCATGACTCTAGGAGATGGCTCAACGACATAGATAGTGGGAAGAGGAAGAATAGATCTGAAGATGACATCAGGCAAAATTCTACCTCTCCTGATGTTCTTCATGTGTCGTCTGTTAGAAGAAACCTTGTTCGTGGATCCCTCCTTGTAGCCTCAGGATACAAAATTGTAATGGAGGTCAATAAAGTAGTTTTTTCTAAGAATGATTTGTTTGTAGGAAAGGATTTGTGAATGATGGACTCTTTATTTTAAGTACTATGAATAAAATTTCAAATCCTTCCTTTGCTGCAAATGTTGAATCATCAAATATTTGGTATGGCAGATTAGGTCATGTGACTTAGGATCTATTAAAAGAATGATGAACTTAGATCTTATCCCTAAGTTACAAATCCTTTTGCTCCTTCAGATTTTTGACCGTTACAATCATTTAATTTTGTAACGTTTACTATTCAAATTTTGTCCAGATACATTGAACCACATGGTTCACATTTGTTTAATTGTTAACGTCAAATTAAATATCTTTTAATTTTCTGTCCATTGGTCATAAACCCAACTGCTATATATTGAGCCCCTCTCCTCCTTCTCAAAAGACAGAAACTATTCTTCCTGCAGAAACTCTCTAAAAATCTCGTCTTCTTCGAATTGTTGTTGTTGTTCTCTTATTGCTCGGGGCAGAGCTAAGTCGGGGTCATTCTCTCGACGTCGTGTGCGGCAACGAAATTCCGGTGGAGCGGAGATTTTACCACTAGGAGCGTTCAGATACTGTCTGCACATAAACCCGGATTATCTCTTAGGGCAGTGCTTCGTGCGCGACTTTTTCGAAGGCCGGTAACTTCTAATTTATTTTATTTTGTTGCAGATTTTAATCCGAAGTTTTTGAAGAAAAATCTAACAGTTTATTCTTGCCAAACACAAGTAGATTACTATGTTTATTAGTCGAAGCATGCATGCATAATATTTCTATTCTGCATTTGTGTTCTTAATTTGTTATTACATTTAGAATTAGCAAAAATACATTTTTAGATACATTGGCCAATGCGTTTGAGTTTGTGTTTGTGTTCTTTAGAATGGTACAATGTAAGTATTTAAGATTGGTTGAAATAACCATTCCTTCCTACGTGGCTAACATTTTGATATTCCTGCCCATTCTTCTATCGCTGTCCAAATGAGTTGAATTCTCCTTTCTTATTTCCTCTGTCCCGAACATTGGGTTCCTCTGGAGCAATTATTAGGTAATGTATTTATGGGTAACTTTTAACTTTTGAGCTCACAACACGTAATACGTTCATACGTTTTTCTTGGTTGAGCCATAGTAGGCAATTAGTGAATCCCTGGATAGCTAATATCTATTCTTGAAAAAGGCTTAAAATGAATCGTTTAAGTCGCATAACTAAAAATTAAAATTGTTTAAAGGGACGATATATCATAGAATAGTATTTTATTCCTCTCATTCATCATATGGCAAGGGCCATATATAGAGATAAGGGGCAACCCAAGGGTCATGAGTTACATGACCCAAGGGTCATGAGTTACATGATCCCAAGGGTCATGTGTAACTCATGACATAATGGTGAATAATAAGGTTTACACAACACTCCCCCTTATTCATCCATTTCCTTGGATCCACTTATGAAATACTTCAGGGTTCAATAAGCTAATGGGGTGGATACTGCTGGATCCAGAGTAAACTTGGTTTGCCTCGTTAAAACCTTGGCTGTGGAAAATCCAGTGGGAAAAACCATCAGTCCTAAGGAAAAAGAGTACAATCCTATAGTTTTACTCCCCCTGATCTATACAAGCTTCAGGCTTGCAGGTCTTTTAGTTGCATCATCCCTATTCCTCTTACAAGCTTTACAAAAGTACATCGTGGCAGTGTTTTGGTAAACAAATCTGCTAAGTTATTACAAGATTGAATTTGTTGTACTTTGACTTGTCCCTTCTCTTGAAGGTCGTGTGTCCAGAAGAATTTGGGGGATATGTGCTTCGTCTTGTCACTCTTCATGTATCCTTTCTGAAGTTGAGCTACGCATGCTGCATTATCTTCAAAAAGGGTAGTAGGCTCAAGTTCACCAGTCTTCAGGCCAGTAGATGCTAAAATGTGCTGAATGACGGAGCGAAGCCAAACACACTCCTTGCTTGTTTCATGGATTGCCAGGAGTTCAGAATGGTTGGATGAGATAGCCATACTGGTCTGTTTGACGGACCTCCAGGAGATAGCCGTACCACCGAAAGTAAACACAAATCCAGTTTATGATTTCTCTGTGTGGGGATCTGATCTATAACCTGCATCTGAATAACCAAGTAAAGTAGAAAACCCACTATTCGGGTAATATAGTCCTAGGTCTATAGACCCTTGGAGGTAGCGCAGAAGATGCTTCACTCCATTCCAGTGGCACTTTGTGGGCGCTGCACTGTATCTGGCTAATAAGTTAACTAAAAACGCTATATCAGATGCGTACAGTTAGCCAGATAGAGTAGTGCCCCAATGGCACTTAGGTAAGGTACTTCAGGACCTAATGATTCCTTCCCCTCTTCCAGTGGACGGAAAGGGTCCTTCTTTACGTCCAATGATCGAACGACCATTGGTGTACTAAGGGGATGGCATTTATCCATGTGGAATTGTTTAAGTAATCTTCGTGTATATGTAGATTGGTGTAACAGGATACCACCCTTTAGGTGTTCGATCTGTAAGCCAAGACAATACTTTGTTTTGCCTAGGTCTTTCATTTCAAAAGTTGTCTTAAGGCTTTCAGATATCTCAGTGATCTCTGCAGGAGATCCAATGATATTTAAGTCGTCGACATAAACGGCGACTATAACAAATCCTGTTTCCGATCTTTTTATAAAGATACACGGGCAGACTTTATCATTAGTAATCCTTGCGTAGCAAGAAACTCACTTAGTCTGTTATAACCACACATTTTCCTGATTGTTTAAGACCGTACAATGATCTTTGTAACCTTACAGAATAGGTGTCCCGAGGTCTATCTGTTTTCTCTGGTGAAATTTTATATCCTTCAGGGAGTTTCATATAGATATCTTTATCTATATTGCCATAAAGATATGCAGTCACAACGTCCATGAGCTGCATTTCTAGGCTTTTCAGAGAAGAGAGGCTGATCAGGAATCTGAAGGTATTCCCATCCATGATCGGAGAATATGTTTTCTTCATAATCTATTCCCGGTTTCTGGGAGAAACCTTGTGCTATAAGGCGTGCTTTGTAGCGCACAACTATGTTGTGTTCATTTCTTTTTCTTGTGAAGATCCATTTATATCCCACAGGTTTTACACCTTCAAGTGTTTGGACTACTGGTCCAAAGACTTCGCGTTTCAAGAGTGAGTCCAGCTCTACTCCTATTGCCTTGTTCCACTTTGGCCATCGCCTCTGTGTTTACATTCCGCTAGAGACCGTGGATCGATGTCATCGTCATTTTTAGTGACATGAACGGCAATATTGAACGTAAAATCGTCGTCGACGACTGTGCTTTTTCTGTTCAGTACCTCTCCAGTACGTACATAATTTAATGATATTTCTTCTGTTTGTTTCTCTTCAGGGGAAACTAGGAGGGGAGGGTAGCTGATCTGAGCTCAGAATCCTGTGTTGGGATCTTCTTAATTTCTCCAGGATTTTTTCTTTTACGAGGGACTTTGTCTCTCGAACCTGGTGGGCGTCCTCTTTTTAATTGAGGTATTGTCATTTCTGTTGCCGGCGGATTGCATCCATCTTTGGGGATGTCAATCCTAGCTGGCGTGTTGGCAGCAGGGACGTGTGATCTGACAATCTTCTGGTTGTCAGTAAATGTATTCGGAAGTAGATGTACAGTGTTTTGAAGATGTAATATCTTCAGGATCTCATCTTCACATTGACTTGTACGCGGATCAAAATGAGACAAAGTTTTTGTGTCCCAAGAAATTGTCTTAGAAGCTTCTGGCTTCTTAGACTGTGTGCTCAGTTTAGGAAATAATCATTCATCAAACTCACAGTCATCAAGACGTGCCTTAAATACGTCACCCGTCAGGGGTTCTAGGTATCTAATTATAGATGGTGAGTCAAACCCAACATAGATACCTAATCGACGTTGTGGACCCATTTTGGTCCTTTGTGGGGGCAATGGGGACGTAAACAGCACACCAAAAACTCTCAAATGAGAGATATTTGGAGGTGAACCATAAGCGATGCATCGGAGATAGAATATGACCCCCAGAAGGCCGTATTCTAAATAAATGATGCGGCATACAATATAGCATGACCCCAAGCTTCCACAGTCAACTGTGACTGCATCAACAATGGACGAGCAATCCATTGTAATCTCTTAATAAGAGATTCTGCTAACCCGTTCTGGGTGTGAACATGAGCTACAGGATGTTCAACTTCGATGCCAGTTTTCAATAGTCTTGAAAATCTGTGAAGTAAATTCACCCGTATTATCAAGTCTTAATTTTTTGATATGGTTATCGGAAAAATGAGCCCGCAACTTAATTATTTGTGCCAATAGCTTAGAAAAGCTAAGTTGCGGTGGACAAAAGGCACACATAAGACCATTTAGTAGATGCATCTATAAGTACCATAAAGTACCTAATTGGACCACTTGCGGGGTGAATAGGTCCGCAATGTCTCCATGAATTCCCCTAAGAAGCTAGGAGACTCTAGTCCCACTTTCAAAAAGGATGGTCTCGTTTAAGTTTGCCTTGAAAACAAGTAGACACGAGTAATCATACTTCTGAAGAATCTTCAGGTCTGCAGGTTGTGTCCACTGGATTGGCTCGATTCGTTTCATCATAGCTGATCCTGGTGACCCAGTCTATTATGTCAAAGTTTAAATTTTGGCGATGAATACACTTCTGGTGCACAATCATGTTAGCTTCTGTTGATTGAATATGAGTATAATGAGACCCGAGACCCGACGGGAGTCCCTTGAATCGTTCTAAGATAGTTTTTGAACCATCTTTTAGACGAGTAACTACAGATATTCTGCCTCATTTATTTCATTGTGTTTCTAAGTGATATCCGTTTAAACGAATGTCCTTGAAACTTATGAGGTTCCTATTTGATTTAGGAGAGAATAGTGCATCTTTTATTATCAGTCTTGTTTTATTTGGGAGCAATATAATTGCTTCACCAGATCCTTCTATTATGTTTGATAGTCCTGATATCATAATAACGGACCGTCATAATCATATAAGCTATAAAAATAGATTTTTTTCTCGAAGGATTGTGTGCGTCGAGGCACTGTCCACAAGGCATTCACACTTCATCTATAGATCTATGAAAAAAATAACAACAAACAATCGTAATTAAAACAACAGTTTTGAAATACAATTTTTGTTTAAAAAAAATTCTCTTATATCGATCGATGGGCCGATATAGAGAGGTCAATAAGTTACTTGCAAAAATGCATAATTTATAAATACAATTTGAGGAAAAAATATTCGGTCAACTCCTTTCGGTAGCTCTACGTGAATATGACCAGGCGGGAAAATGAGGGAGGGAGGTCACCGGGGACCAATTAAATACCAAGCCTCAAGTTCTTTCTGACATCATACCCAAATAGGTGAGCCTATTCGGAGAGACTTCGTAAAATTTTCTTTGTCAATGTAAGAATATATCATTTTTCAAGAAATTCACATTTATCAAGAAATTGACACTACCATGGCCGAGCCGATGAAGAGGAGTTAAAATGGTGGCTAATAAGCCCTGGGCACGTAAATGGAACTTCAGGTCCATGTGCCAGCTCAAATAATTTTTTTTCAGCAGCGTCTAGTACTACGAAATCGACACTCGCTATTTTTTTTTCCGGCCATTTTCTTTAGATCATCATGCCAAAAAAAAAAAATATTGAGTTTAATTTCCTTAAACTTTTCCTTTCCATTAATCAATGGAGCTTTAAAGTTTAAACAAGATATACTTGTAGCAAGATTTTAAAGTTTAGTCTCATTTATGCAATTATGTCCTCATCCATTCCATGAGATAGCCAACCCTGCTGGACTCAAATGCTACTGTAATGAACACTATGAAAGTTGGAAAGAAGAAGAAGCTAAGAGCATTACTATTTAGTATCCTTGACAGATATCTACTATTAAGTACCAACATGCATATATGCATGCTTGAAAGTCTCAGAATTAGATTGTAAGTTGGAAATAACATCCAATCTTTCCCATGAATTGATCCATCTTTCTTTGGTGTAAAAAAAAATGCCTACCCAACATAAAGCACTACTGTTGCTAGTTTGTGTGGTCCACCCTTCATTAAAGGTGGATGGCTTCAAACGAATTTGTTGGTCCTTTGTCTATTATATATGTTACCAAAACCACATAAACTGAAATACAATATTTCAAAATGATTACTGTAACATATTGCAAGATTACTCCGTTATATTAGGCAATTTATTTATGCCCTCGGACCATATACCGATTGTTCGAATCACAAGGATGATTAATAGCAATAATGCAGTCAAGTGGAGTCCTTCTAAATTGGACAGACATTCGACTAATGGATTAAACCACTTGATCAGAATTAAGTGATTTGACGGTTCTCAAGAGATAACACGATTTGTTGAAAATAAGATCCCAACTTCGAATATAAGCTATAAACTGCAAACCATTTGTTGAAAATCTAAACATATCCAGACACACCACATGAATATGCCGATTTAGGAGCTCTATGAATTATAGCATATGGAAATGGGTTTTATCATTTCTCTAGAGTATCGTACTCTCGAATGAAATTTTAGATATCATCTAGAAAACTATCCAATTGAATATTGTATCATGAGCAAGTACTTACATGATTCAGAAAGTAGTACATCTCATGAATAATGAATTTTTCAAAAATAAATTTACCTTTCTTATCATACGGTGGAAGAAGGTAAAAAAAAAATTAACGGTACGTCGGATCGGCTAGGGAAGGAGGAAGATGACGTCGATTCTTCTTGCTTCAGCAATCGTGCTGATACGTGTTTGAAGGGAGACGATATTCGTAGAATAGTATTTTATTCCTCTCATTCATCATATGGCAAGGGCCATATATAGGGATAAGGGGCAACCCAAGGGTCATGAGTTACATGACCCAAGGGTCATGAGTTACATGATCCCAAGGGTCATGTCACTACCAAATAACCAACTTTAGCGACGGCCACATCCGCTCATCCGTCGGTAACATAAATTACCGACGGAATAGCGACGGATATTTGATGAAAATGGCCGTCGAAATACGTCGTCGCTAAAATTTGTCCGTCGCTAAGCCGTCGGACAAATGATTAACCGACGGACTAGCGACTGATTACCGACGGTTGCCTTTCAATGGTTTAGCGACGGATTAGCGACTTTTCCCGTCGGTTTACATGCCATATAATATTAAATATCCGTCGCTAAGCCGTCGTAAATAGGTCGGTAAAACGTATCATAGAGGTTCCTGATACGCAAAATCAGTCGCTATTCCGTCGCCATTCCGTCGTTACCTCGACGTTATAGCGACGGATTAGCGACGGGTAGGGCGTCGGCCTGGTTCTGGAAAGCTTCCATATTTCCAGAACCATGTCGACGGATAATGGGTCGCTAAGCCGTCGCTAGTCCGTCGTCATCCTCGACAGATTAGCGACGGATTAGCGACCCACTATCCGTCGCTAAGTCTCTGGAAACCTACCATATTTCCAGAACCATGTCGACGGATTCGCCGTCGCTAGGTAGTCGCTAGGTGGTCGCTAACTGCAAAATATTTATATCACCCAGTTAGCGACGGATATTCCGTCGCTCGTCCGTCGGTAACTGTAATATTTATATAACCCAGTTAGCGACGGATTTGCCGTCGCTAGTTAGTCGCTCATCGTCGCTAAAAGATATATCCGTCGCTAGTTAGTCGCTAGTCCGTCGCTAAATGCAACATTAATTAAAAAAAATTACAGAAACATTCTATTTCCTTTTCGTAAATAACACATATTCATAATATCCAATATCCAAACATCCATGTACGATCAACAAATATCCAAATATCCAAATTCATAATATCCATATCAAACAGAAATATCCAAACATCTATGTACAAATATCCAACACAAATACACAAATTCATAATATCCAAACATTCAGTACGCTTCCAAAATATCCAGAATTCAAAATCCAAAAACAGTACAATATCCAAAAACAGTACAAATATCATTGAGATGGATCGCGTCGTCGTCTCGGCGCCGCCTCGGCTCTGCGGATGTACTCTTCCACCATGTACGCCGCACCTGGGACAACACATGCTCTGGAAGCGTGCGGAGCTGCTCTGGCGACATCAAGTCCATGAGCCCAATGAGCGCAGTATCCGGTACCAGGCGGACCTCGGCAGAACGGTCAAATGAATAACGTCCAGGGTCGGAAGGACCGGCAACCGCACTAGACGTACCGGGAGCAGACGATCTGGACCGGGAGCAGAAGAAGGACGCGGAAGGCGCTCCAGCACATCCGACATTAGACTCCGCATTTCCGACATATCGGAGGTGAGAGTCGCAAGCTGCGCCCTCATATCGTCCGACGGGACGCGGGAGGAGGCGGGGCGGTGGATATCTCGGAGTCGCGCCCTGCAACGACGCCGCCATGGAACCTACGCCGTAGACGCGCCCTTTATTAAAGCCGTCGACAGACTCTACGAACACGTCGTCGTAGCGAGCGCCATAGAAGAGGGCGTCTGGGTGGCGTCGTTTCGCCGACAACCTCGGCAGGGGGCTCAATCTGACTAAGGCCTCACGATATGCAGCCTATCCAATGAATGTGTTTATACTATAAGTTTTCCTAAGTTATAATCTAAATCCTATGTTTCCCTAAGTTATAATTTGAATCCTACGTTCACCTAATTAAGTTAAAATTATATTTCTAATATAATCTCATAAACGTAATTACTTACATCAGTCGCCTGGGCCCTCGCGTCGACGAAGCTCCCGTCTGCCCGCCTATTGTGTGTATGCAGGAATACATCGTAGCGGTGACCGACTCCGGCTCTCTCCCCTCCTTTACCGCCCGTTGTGCCTGCATACGAAATGCGTCGAATTTAATTAACTACGTATATTAATAGTACCGAATTTAATAGTGAAATGAATTTGCGGTATCTCACCAAATCTGTACGCGTCGCTGCGTGGGGCTTTGAACCTCCCGTATGCAGACCAGCGGCCTGTCTGCTCGCCTTCGCTTTCTCTGATTTCTCCCTGTACTGAGCAGTATTCATCTTATCCAACATCTGCTCGTAGTACTCCTCCCGGATCCACTTCTTCCGAATGCGCCGTACGAACGTCGTACACCGCATCCCGTATCTTCTTCCCCGGCGGCGGCTTTGTAGGCCTTGCGAATCAACTCCTCGCGATGGGGGGGGCCACCAGAACGTCGTCTGACATACAAATTAAATTATCACGTAATTAAAAAATTAGTGGATTAAAGAATAATTAATAATTAACCAAAAGATATATATATACCTTCATCTCCTCGAGCCAGACGTACTGCATGTTCTGAGGCACCTCAGAAAATTGAGGTAGGGGCCATGGTAGTTTTCCCGGATAATTTGTCCGAGTATCCGGGCATCATATACGGGAAAAACCTACAAAGAAGCAAAGACTGGATTATTAACTTGAATAAATGAAACAAATTTAATAAATTAACTTAAATTTACTTACGTATCACCCGCGGGCCATAGCTCTCGTCGGTTCTCGCCTATCGGCCTCTCTGGAGGCGTCGGAGGATCTGCGGGTCCGCGGATGTACTCACCGGTAGCAGGATGAAGCTGAATCCGGGGGTACTCCGGAGCCCACCCTGCAGTAACTGATGGTGTACCCGCTGGTGCATCCGGGGGCGGAACGGATCCGCTAGCGGATGGAGTCTCAGCCTCGATGAAGATGAAGGTAGCGCAGAGGTAGATCGACGGCGGGAAGAGTCTGTGGCCGGGCTCTCCAGGTCGGGATCGGAGGACTCTATATCCGGGGAATGTGAAGGCGACCACGACCGCTACCACCACGACCGCTACCATCACGTCCACGGCCAGTGCCGCTACCACCACACCCACCACGGCCAGTACCGCCACCACCAGCACCACCACGGCCACGGCCACTGCCGCTACCAGCAGTACGAGTGTAGTGACCATGACCTGTAAATAGAACACATAAATATAATTAACAATATAGAAGTATAAATGAATAAAACTGAACTAAATATATATACCAGCAGGGCGCGATGCCGTCAAGACAATGAGAACTAAGAGTGCCATCTGTAAAAAGAAAATCATACAATAAGTAATATCGAACGACAAAACATAAACTGAAATAAGATGTGTCCGTCTAAACTGAATTCACTAAGTTAGTTGTAAGTGCTTCTAATATATACCGATATTTAATCTAATCATCGTTATCGTCCTCGTCCTCATCGTCATCGTCATCGTTCTCATCCTCATTCTCATCGTCGACTTCATCTATATCATCATCCTCATCGTCGACTTCATCTGTATCATCATCCTCATCCTCATCCTCATCCTCTTCTTCTTCTTCTTCTTCTTCTTCTTCTTCTTCTCTTCTTCTTCTACTTCTTCTTCAGGCTCAATACTTGGGACAAGACGCCTCTTTCTCCCCTGGTTGACAGCTAAGTCTTGTATATCAACCTCTTCCTCCCCTCTATTTTCCTCAGCATGAGGTATATCGACATCTTCCACGTCCATGGTATCCGACTGTTGTCCCATGTATTGGGGCTTCTCGATCTGGTCCTCTTGGTATGCTGGGTCTCCAACGTTGAATGTATTTCTAGATTTAATCTTGCATACTGCCCACCAGTCAAATCGATCTCTACGACGCCTTGGGTAGCTTGTATAGTAGACTTGAACAGCCTGACTTGCTATCGCAAACGTGTCGGACCCTCTATACCTCCTGCGATGATTTATATCGACGAATCCAAATTGTTTATCGATTCTCCAACCGATATTTGGTCTCGTATCGAACCACTCACATTTGAACATCACAATATGCATATCATATGGGGCACTATATTGTAAATCTACAATCTCCCGAAGCACTCCATAATAGTCAAAGTCCGGCTCGTCGTCATAGATGGTGCCTCTTATGCAAACACCAGAATTCTTGGTATCGAAGCCGTCATTGAGAAATTCGGCATTTATAGCATGCTGAGTTGACTTAAACTTGAAGCCATTAACGACATAGCCTGACAAAGTCTTTGCATGCTTCTTCGTCCCAATGCCAAATAACGAATGCTCTCATTTATGAGTGTTGTTTCAGGCAATAAAACCTGTAAACATGTATTGATAATTTAAATATTTTAGCTGCATATATTTTAATGGTAGCCGCATAACATATTATCTCAGTTACTTACGTATTTACGAAACCAGGAAAAGGTACAATCAACCTCTCTTTGAAGTCCCTCATCTATAATATATGGTGTCCTCATTTTGACTTCACCTCTAAATACACTGTTAGAGAGAATAAAAATAAGTGTAGTCACTTAATTCACCAATTAGAGATTATAACGAGGCGTAGTCACTTACTTCTCCAAATCTCTCACTTCTTGTATGTCACAATTTAACAAGACATATCGGTGAGCTATCATACTCATCGTCGGTCACCACCGTTTCTTACTAGCCCCAGTAGGCTTGCCCCTTAAATTGAATATACCTCCATCCTCAACGTCTTCTTCATTCCTTTGAGGTCTATTTCGATTTGTCTCGACATGAGTATCGAAATAAATGGAGCAGAAATTTGACACCTCCTCGATAAGATATGATTCGCATATCGAAGCCTCTATATGACCTTGTTGCCAACTTTCTTCTTTAGATGGTGTAGGTACCTAAAGACAAATTATCTTGAGAATTAACAATGAATTGTAAATCCACTTAAATTTCACTTAAATTATCGATTTTTATTTACCTTTCAAAGGGGTACATCCATCGATAATGAACAGATGCACCGACACGGGCTTCGTATGCTAGATGAATCGGTAGATGCTCCATGCTGTCGAAAAAGCCCGGTGGAAATATTTTCTCTAACTTGCAGATTGTTAAGACAATCTTCTTCTCAAGTTGTACCATATGTTGCACCGTCAGCTTAGTTGAACAGATATCCCTGAAGAATGTAGACAGCTCGGCCAACGGAACCCATACAGCAGAAGGCACAACTCTCTCAAAGCAATGGGCAGTAATCTTTCCATAAACACGTGGCAGTCGTGACTCTTCATTCCCGTTAGCTTGCGTTCATTGAGATCAACGCATCTAGACAAATTCGAAACATAGCCGTCGGGAAATCTTAAATTAGATATCCACTTGCAGATTATTAATCTATCTTCCTTGCTCAATGTGTATGGCGCTATAGGCTTACTTAATTGTCCACCAGCACCCCTTTGTATCAAGTTCAGATAAGGACGCTTGCATATCTCGGCTATGTCTTGTCTTGCTTTTGGATTGTCCTTCGTCTTTCCTTTAATATCCATGACGGTATTGAAGACATTATCGAACACGTTCTTTTCGATATGCATGACATCAAGATTATGTCTTATAAGATTATCTTTCCAATAAGGCAAGTCCCAGAAGATACTCCGTTTGGTCCAGTTATGGCTTTGTCCGAACCCATCGACACGATGGTTCGATGGATCTTCCATTGCGGTGGGCAATTCCTGTACAGCTTCCCAAATATCGTATCCCGAAAATCTGGCAGAGGTTGAGAAAATTCTTGTTTTCCATATCTGAACGCGTCCTTATTCTTTCTCCAAGGATGGGTCGCGGGCAGAAATTGACGGTGACAGTCAAAGAAAGAAGTTTTTCCTCCATGCCTAAGGCGGAACGCCTTACTATTTTCCATGCATATCGGACAAGACATGTTGTCGTGCGTACTCCATCCCGACAGCATACCGTATGCTGGAAAATCATTGATTGTCCACATGAGTGAAGCTCTCATCTGAAAGTTCTGTTTCCTGGAAATATCATAGGTCGTGACGCCGATCTCCCACAGCTGTTTCAGCTCATCCACCAACGGCTGTAATATATCGATGTTCTTCGTCATTTTAGGACCGGGTATGATAGCTGTCAGAAACATATAAGGAGTCTTCATACACATCCATGGTGGCAGATTGTAAGGGGTAAGAATGACCGGCCAGCATGAGTACTGAGATCCCGACTGTCCGAAAGGGGCGAAGCCATCAGCATAGCGCCAGGCGTACATTTCTAGGCTCTGCAGCAAAATCTGGATGACACAAATCAAAATGTTTCCACGCCTCTCCATCCGAAGGATGTGACAATTCTCCTTCGTCCTTTATGCGTTCTTCGCTGTGCCACGTCATGTGTTCTGCTGTATTTAGAGACATACATCCTCTGCAAGCGCTTCGTGATCGACAAGTAATGCATATACTTGTAAGGACGTCGTTTTCTAGTCGACTTTCCTTTTCCCTGTACTGGCTTGTAACGATCCGCATTACAGAAGCTACAACTTTCTGATACGCAATTCTCTTTGTAGTACAACATGCATCCGTTGCGACAACAATCTATCTTCTCGTACCCCAGTCCCAGTGTCGGACCATCATCTTTGACTTGTAGAAGTTTTTTGGTAGCTCTTTTGATTCCTTCGGTAACACCTCCTTGATTACTTCTGTGATCCGATTATAGCAAGCTTGTGGCAAGTTAAAATCAGACTTTATGTTCAACAACCGCATCGTCACTGACAGTGCAGAATGAGTCTCACAACCAGGATATAGAGAAGTATCTGCGTCCTGAAACATGTCATAGAACTCCTTCGCCTCGGGATTAGGATCCTCCGGATCAAAATTAGGCCCTGCCGCATCATACACCATATCTCTGCAAGGTTCTGCGATCTCCATAATCAACAGAGCATCCGTGGTCTTCGATGACATCCGTTGCAGCATTATCATCAAAAGCATAAGTAGCAGCTTCCGCAGCCTGTCTTTCCGAATATAGTTCACCTTGCGATGACCACAGGCCGTAATTACGTACGAAACCCTTACGGGTCAAATGATCTCTCACAGTCACCACTTCTTCGTAACGTCTATTGTGACATTTAACACATGACACTTAATTTTGTTACCGTCCATGTACTGAGCTTTGCTCATTGCATAATTAAGAATACTTCCACGCCTGCCTGAAAATCGTCACTCACACCAATTCTACTCTCGTGTTGTCGTTTGTACATCCATGTACGATCAACAAAATAACGACTCATCCTCAATTTGGATGTGAAATCTGTATCGTAAGACAAACTAAACATAAGAAGATAGCCCGATACCGATACTCATAAATTTGGATTAGGGTTAGGATGTTAGATATAAGTGAACTAGGTGATGTAGAGTACAATATAGGGAACTGTGAATGGACTGAAAGTTGCACATGAGAAGGTTCAATGAAGGGCCCATAAATGGTTCACGTGATAAGTTAGTAAGAATCCACATCACTATACATACTCCCCCGTCTCAGGAGTGTCTGGCTCCTATTTAGAACAGCACAGGTCACAACATGTCCAGAATAGCAAAACAGAGCTCTACAATGTATATCGGTATCGGACTATTCCTACGAGTATTGGTATCGGCGATATCAATACTCGTGTGAATAGGAATTGCAATATAAGTCTAAGCTATCTAGCTAACATGTATACTTGCATTTACATTGTATCATAACTTGTATCTAGTTACCTTGCTAATCATGTATATACTCTTAACATATATGTGAAGACACTATACTAACATGTATTTAAATCAAGGTTCAAAGTATCGGTATCGGAATCGGTATCGGACTATATATTCCTACGAGTATTGGCATCGGCGATATCAATACTCGTGTGAATAGGAGATTGCAATATAAGTCTAAGCTATCTAGCTAACATGTATACTTGCATTTACATTGTATCATAACTTGTATCTAGTTACCTTGCTAATCATGTATATACTCTTAACATATATGAAGACACTATACTAACATGTATTAAATCAAGGTTCAAAGTATCGGTATCGGAATCGGTATCGGACTATATTCCTACGAGTATGGCATCGGCGATATCAATACTCGTGTGAATAGAAGATGCAATATAAGTCTAAGCTATCTAGCTAACATGTATACTTGCATTTACATTGTATCATAACTTGTATCTAGTTACCTTGCTAATCATGTATATACTCTTAACATATATGTGAAGACACTATACTAACATGTATTTAAATCAAGGTTCAAAGTATCGGTATCGGAATCGGTATCGGACTATATATTCCTACGAGTATTGGCATCGGCGATATCAATACTCGTGTGAATAGAGATTGCAATATAAGTCTAAGCTATCTAGCTAACATGTATACTTGCATTTACATTGTATCATAACTTGTATCTAGTTACCTTGCAATATAAGTCTAAGCAATCTAGTATTGGTATCGGCGATATCGGTAGTATCGGCGGTATCGGATCGAAGTATCGGATTTTTTTGGTATTGGAAAACAAATAATTATTAATAAATTATTTACATTTAAAAACATATAATTTATACATTTAGGCATAATTTTAAGTGTTTTAAGTATTATTTCTTAGTAGTTTTGAAATTAAATGAAATTAAATTAAATGAAATAGTATTATTTCTTAGGATCGGGACATGCCAAACCGTATCCGTATCGGGGAATGCAACCCATTCCCCACCCCCCCGACCCCCCTGCCCCCATTCACACCCCCCCCCGACCCCCCTGCCCTCTCATTACCCACCCACCCCCCCCCCCCCCCCCCCTCCACCCCCCACCCCCCCCCCCCCCCCTACCCCCCCCCCCATTCCCCCCCCCCCCCCGACCCCCCTGCCCCCATTCAACACCCCCCCCCCACCCCCCTGCCCTCTACACAAACCCCCCACCCCCCCCGACCCCCCTGCCCCCCAATTCCCACCCCCCCACCCCCCTACCCTCATTTCCCACCCCCCCACCCCCTGCCCCCCATTCCCCACACCCCCCCCCCCGACCCCCCTGACCCCATTCACACCCCCCCCCCCTCCCCTCCACCCCCCGCGAAGCCGACCCCCCCCCCCCCCTCCCCCCCCCCCCCGGCCCCAAAACCCAAAATTAAGAAAGAGAGAAGAGAGAGAGAGAGAGAGAGAGAGAGAGTACCTGGTAGAGATAGAGAGATCCGCGCGAGAGAGAGAGAGAGCCCGCGCGAGAGAGAGAGCCGCGAGAGAGGAGAGAGTTTTGGGGGGAATGAAAAATTCCCCCCCGTCGGTTCAATTTAAGTTAGGGCACAGAACCTAGCGACAGAATAGCGACGGAATAAATTAGTCGCTAAACCGTCGCCAATTAAAAGGTGTTTTCCGACGGATATATCCGTCGCCAGTTAGTCGCTAAAGTTTTCGCCAATGTTTTAAAGATTTTGCCGCCAACATTTGCGACGAATAAGCGACAAAAATAATCCGTCGCTAGCGTTCGTCGACTTAGCGACGGAAACCCGACAAATTTTTACATTTAAAATTGGAAAAAATTATGTTATGTTGTCTGTCGCTAATCCGTCGCTAAGATGTCGGAAACTGGTCGCTATTAGCGACGGAATCCGTCCGTCGCTAAACTTCCGTCGGTAAAGTGGGGTATTTTAGTAGTGTGTGTAACTCATGACATAATGGTGAATAAGGTTTACACAACAAAATAAATTTAATTTAATTATAATTGTTTAACTATCTAATAGTACTAAAGCCAAACACTCCTAACTTATGTGGTTAAAATGGAAGATATTCTCCTTTATTCGATGGACTCGATCCTACATGACAATATTATCTATAATTTAATTTAAATTATTTTTCAATAATTTTTTACCTGCAAGGCACGTGCATATTACGAGTAATATAACCTTCACTAGTATATTAAATAAAGTAATATTTTACTTAATTTATATTTTTTTATGTACGATAACATATCAATAAGTATTTATTTATATAGGTACCTCAACTAGCATATTAAATAAAATATTTTACTTAATATTATATTTATCAATGTACTGATAGAAGTCATGTAAAATACATATGTAAAATACATATGTATCAATATGTTTATTTACCAATGTGCTGGTAGAAGTATCCATATAAAATGTACATTTATCGATATGTTAACATGTGCCCTTATAACACAGGTCAACATAATCCTTATTATAAAGCATATATACATAGCATAAATTTATTTATTTATATTTACTACTATAGTATGTTCAAATGTTTAAATTTTAAACATTATTTAAATTTTTGGGCTTATCAATTTCTTGGTGATGATAGTGGCTTGATTTGTGTACCACTCACATAAGTAAAAATTAAATACTAGGGTTATTTACACTAACTATTCCTAGGTTTTGGGTTTATAACACATGGTATCCATATTCTTAAACTATTTACACTGACCATTCCTCCTTTTAGAAAACAAATTAAAAATAGGGATAGTTAGGGTCTGCTTGGTAACGGTATTTTCACCGGTTCTGGGGTGTTTTTGAATCGACCGTTTATGAAAACTCATGCTTGTTAATTTTTTTGATTACTTGTTTTGGTTGGCTCAAAAATCCCCAAACCGGTGTAATTTAATTTTGGGTGGCTTTATAAATACCCGGGATCGGTGAATTTTGAACGGCTTTATTATTTTATTCCATTTATATCCTCACAAAAAATAATAATTATAACTACTGATACCCTTCTCTATTTAATTTTATTCGTATAAAAACTTTCAGAACCGCTAGTTAGTGAATTACCAAGCACTGTATTGGACTGGTTTAGCAACGGCTACTTAAAATCATCCAAAATCGGACCCCTCATGACCGCTTGTAACCGGTACTCTAAAAACACCTCATAACTGCTACTTCTATAATTGTCAAGCAGACCTTTAGTATTATAAACTTTTATTTTTATCTTAAAGTAGGAATACATGTCTAACAAACATAAAACATGGAGATCATCAGTGTAGTTAGTTTAAAAGTATGAATACTTTGTGTTCTACCCAAAAATTTAGGAGAAGTTAGTGTAAATAATTCTAACTATTACTTGCATCCATCTTCTAAACAAGTTTGACAGTCTTGTCCCCCACCTCAGCTTTACAACAGCAAATAAGAAGAGAAGAAGGATAAGGCTCCCAACTTTTGGTCCAACTACCAACTAAAAGTTGGTCACATATCTACTAACCAAAACCGCACCTCTCTTCACGTGATTGTTTTTAGTTTTCTTTTCCCCTTTTCCTTTCAGCAGTGATGGAAAAAAGTGCACAAATTCAACGGTGGCAGCTGCAAATAGATGTTTCGTACCAACAACCATTAGGTTAGTCAATGGAGGATGCCTACTTTCTGATACATTGATATTTTCCACTGAAACATATTTTGTTGCTGATGAATGAAAATACATGCTACATCAAGAAGTGTTTCTCGCACTTTGGCAAGTGTCGACTCAAAGTCCGGACCGGAGATCGATCCGGTCACGACACTGGGTTGGGTCAAACCGGTCCAATCGGTACGATAATTCAGATTGAACCAATTAAATAGACTCATAATCTTACATTGAATATAATATATATATGAGAGAGAGAGAGAGAGAGAGATGTCCGATGAACGTACAAGACTTTTTAGTGCACACTGTATTACCTGCCTGCTGGATCCACTGCCCTCAAAGGTCTCAACTCCCACCAAATAAATGAAAAATATATGTACATATATACTACTTAGGAGTTCCGCATGTTTATTATAATTGAATTAGTCAAGAAACACATATTAACTTTGATTACATGTAAAATCCATAACAAAAGTCAAAAATCAGAGTCAAATCGGTTCAAAATCAACTAAATCAACAATTCGGTGGTCTAACCAACAGAATCGACCGAGTTGACCAAATTTTTGGAAAAACAATGGATATGTATTAAACATGTATTAAACCAATCCAAAAAAACTACTAGTTCACGAGTTGACTGATTCAACCGAATGGTCCAATTTTTAAAACACTGGTGGTTTGTTAGAACGTTGTATAATAAATGTTGTAAGCAGTGCTGCAATCATTTTGGTCCAAAACAAAAACATTTGTGGGAGTTGATGAATTTTTTTTTACAGTAAATTGGCATTACTCACAGAAAACTAAGAGTTGGAAATCCAGTAAATGTTGTGGGAGCACTACTCACCCAAAAAAAAAAAAAAAAAATCACCTAATAGAATGTTTTGGAAAAGCATGGCGATTTGCCATACTCTCTGCTGAATGATACAAACGCTCCAAAATAGACTTATGTACACCATTGTGCATTCCAGCAAAAGATTATAAATAACACAACTGCTAACCCCTAACTGTAGCCATATGACTAGAATTCATATTTTGATGAAACTTCATCTGCGATTGTACATAGTACATATGACCACCACTGTTAACTTAATTGGCGAGACCCAAGCCCGTGATAGAAAGACAGCAGCAGCAGCCCTTTGCATTTTCAGTTCCCCATCATGTGGTCGAGTACTCCAGCCTGCAGACCAGCCACCATGCCTCCAGTTGTTACATTGTGTAGCAGTTGTTGAAGCCATCGACGCGTGGCTGGGTCATCCTGCATAGAGGTCACAGATTATAAGCATTAGATACATAACTCGACGACATAGTTGTAATAATCCTATCGGAATAGAAAGATGAACAGTTCACCGTGGTGCAAGTAAACTAACAATCTCAAACACACGTTACTCGGTATATTTGTGATGAATGATGACGTTTCTTGGTTCTGATGGGGCATAAAAATAAGGGTAGGTGACAAGGACAACTCGGGCTCTCTGCTTGATGTTGGGGTTTATGGTACAACAAATCCGGGCCCTTATGGGGCCTTGTCTGTGTGTGACGACAGAAAACGAAGAATAAAACAACCGCGAGATTTTCATGGAAAACTTAAAGGGTAAGGACAAAGACCATTGGGCAGTACCTGATCAAATTCACTATTGATGGATGAGCAATTTGGGTTTTGTCCATGCTCAACAATTGGTCGAGATTAACAGACTTCAAGAAAAAATACAAATGCCAAAAAAGGGGCTACTGGGAATGAGTATGATTGCCACCTCCAACAAGGGTCCTAGACCTTCAAACCAATGTCCCTCGTAATTCCTAATACTGTCTGTTATAAAGATTTTCCACACATAAACCAAACTATGAAAGGAAAATATGCAAAAATCTCAAACTTAAAGAAACAAACAAATATGGAAATCTGTCGGTTCGACTTGTTGGGCGAGAAGGTGGGTTAATGGTGCAGTCAACCGTGGCATCGACTACTATTTCAACTTGTAAGTCTAGTATCCAACTATCAACTTTACCGCTGACTGATTTGCTCCCATCCACGCACACATGATCCTGCACCATTACAAGAATTGTGGTTTTTCGATTGTGGTTTCTCAGTTTCAATAGTCAATCTTGCAGTTTATTGGTTGCCCCCTTGTTGTCCTATGCACATGCTTCTACATTAAACTCCCAGTTGGAAGAATTCGCCCTTGAATTTGGATTCCCCTGTCCCCCGTGCCACTCTTAAACCATCTCTACAATCTTTGCTTTGGTACGCAACATGTATCAAAAGCTTTCAGATTCTGTCTCGTTTGGTCTACTAGTTTTCGCACCAAACATAAATAGGAGTCTTTAAATTGATCCCAAAGTTAGTAGTAGGTGTTCTGATTCCTACGTCTCGAACCACCATTTTCATGGGACTCCCACCGACAAGCACTATGATTTCTTCAAACCCAAGGATGATTTGAAGCTTAAAAAAGTTATTTGACTTGTGGTAGATGTTCATCTAAGGGATAGATTGATCCTGCTCGAACCACCAGAGGGAAGTTTAATATATTGCACCCGAACCACTGCCCAAAGGGATGTCGCTTCAAAACAAGAGGTTTGGGCTCTAAGCTTGAGGTGGACCCTCAAAGGGATGGGCCCACCCAACTCCAACAAAAAAAAAGGAAAAGAAAGGAAACTGACTCAAATAAATTGATTCCCCTCATTTTATCCCTGGAAGCAAGGGTAAGTATGAAAATAGTGAAACCAAAGCCCAGTTTTCTTTCTGGTCACTGGAATTTTCTCCATTTGGAGAATATATATTATATATATATATATATATATATATATATATATATATATATATTATATCATTTCTATATATATATATATATATATATATATATATATATATATATATATATATATGAACTGTATTTTTCTCCCTTCTTTCTCCTATCTGATTTATTTACTTTCCCAGTATATTTGTGCAGACAACAGAAATATCAAGCATTGATTAAAACGTGAAGACGAATTCCTTATATTCAACTATGGTGAGTTTGAGCTATATTAAAATTTCCGGTAAACATAAATTCAACATATGTTCAAATAGAGGTCGAGTTTACTTCAGTATCCTGCATGGGTGCAAACAAATCGAGGTTCGCAGTATCGATATCAAACCCTTCATATGAGTATCGGGATCGGCAGTATCGGACCAGAGTATCATATTTTTTGTTCAAAAAGACAAAAATGATAAAAAGTTTTAAAAATATAGAAAATATGATACATTTAGACATAATTTTGTATATTATATGTTGCTTCTCGTTAGTGTTAAATGGAATATCATAATATGGATGAATGTTGTTATTATAGATATACAACTTGCCAATGTGATGGTTCCAATTTATCAATAAGAAATCATATCGATACACTGTAACATTGTTAGTGAATCATTGCATTGACACTATTTTCTATCTTTTTCGTTCAATTTTCTTTGTCAAATTGACTCGAAAAGACATCTCCAACAACAGTATCGATAAATATCCATAGCGGTCAGTAACGAACTGGGACATGCCAAACCATATCGATATCATCTATATCGTTTCGGTATCGGTCGATACTGCAAACTAGAAACAAATACAAGTAGCCAGATCCGAATTTGAACATTCTATTCATGTTTCATTCATAAAACAAAGATATCCATAATCCATTCAAGGAAATAGTATAAAGATAAAAAAGTTATTATTAGATTTGAATTAACCAAGAAACATGGTAGTCAAAGGCACGCCTCGCAGAAAGGCGCAACAGTTGCACTTTGCACCTCACTAGGCGAGACATTTTTCTCCAGACGCATCAAAGGCGCGCCTAAGATGCGCCTTTCAGCAAGGAGCAACCATGAAAAGACGCACCTTATTTTTTGTTTTTTTTTCTTATATATACATGTGTATACAAAATTTACGGGAGGGAGATGATCCTTACCTTAAACAAGTGGGAGGGATGTAGCCCTTTCCACGATTGCCAAAGTTCGTGACAGTTGAATTGAAAAGAACTAGAATTTACAAAAAACATGGTAGGAAGAATACAAACTCTTGTTAGTTTTGTTGATTGTTACTGCTACTATTGATAAGCTAGTTCAATTGGTCATGTTTTAACATATTTTTTTGGGTTTTAATATGTTATTTGGTTTTATATTTTTGCATTACTATTTTTTTATATTTTTGTGCCTCTCTTCGCTCAGGTGCGCACCTTAAGTGCGCCTTGCACCTCTGACGATATGGACCCTTTGCGTCTCGAGTGTGCCTTGCGCCTTTGACTACCTTGCCAAGAAAATCTAGTAATATTTGAATTAACCACGAAAATCTATAATACCATTATAACCAATGTGATTTGTAGGTCGAGCAGGTTTTCTTCCTTAAATCTAAAAGCCTTATTTGTGTATCTCCAATACATTTGTGGTATATGCAGCCATATCCATGAAAACCTAATGTGCATAGATATTTACATTTTCGAGTATATCCACATTGGTTACAAGAAAACAAATATTTAAACACCTACTTGTATCAATTGAAATACTCGTCTCTACTTCATTTACACCTAGTATCCTGGAGTATAATGCATGACTTTTCGCTATCTAAACTAGCTTCAGAAATCCTATAAGCTAGAAGTGCTCATGTTTGACTTGTATGAATGAATTTCACTACTACAACTACCTAAGTATTATAACCAAACCTCATGCTGAGGAGCCTTGCCAGTTCCAAGCTTTCAGATTCTCAAAACGACTAAATGCCACTCCCATCACGTCAAAGAAGCTAAACTTCATAGAACCACTTAGTCAAATTTGTGGAGCTTCTTAATCTTTCAACTCCATATTTAACAATTTAGCTAGTGCCAACAATTTACACCATCATTTTGGACCTGAGTTAAAATAGTCCTAGTACTCTGACATAACAAAAAACAAGCAAATCTAACCCATCCGATCCCAACTTACCCATACTTCTTCCATCCATAAACTAATAGGCACAACTTTGGTAGAACCGCTTACGATGAGACAAAACAGATTTAGTGTAGCAATTTAATTCAGCACCCATTAATTTATTTTGAACAAATTCATGATGGAATCTTTAGTCTTTCAGGACTTGAGTACTACCACTTCTCATTGTTAAATCTAAAGAGAAACCTTAAGATGTATCAAACACAAAACAGGATCCAAAGTTAGCTATGAAGGTATTAATGTTAGCAAGTGCTCTCAGGAGGCACGTCACGACAGTTCTAAATTCGTGAACTATAAATTATAGCTTCAGCTAAAATGCAGGCTGAGAAAAGGTTCCTCCTTACAAGCAGCAGTCAAAAGACCAGACAATATTTGTTGATGTTAACAAAGCACAAACTGTTATGATAATATTAGCATGTTTGATAACAATCAAGGTACTTTCATATGTAAAAATTCAAACCAAAAAATGCTTTATTGTTAAAGATAATTTGTATGAAAAACTTACACGAAGGCAGTTGTTGAAAGTTCCATCCTTTAACATTTCTGGTAAGCAAGTCTGTAGAGCTTCACATGCCCTGTGCCATTTGAGACATATTTGGGATTAAACAATCCTAAAATGAAAAATAACTAGAGAATATAAAATGTCATAATTAGGTCATGAACGAACCTTGGATTGTCTGACAGTCGAAGGTAGCAACGGATTATATGCTTTAGTAGTCGTGTTGAGGGTTGTTCAGCAAGTGTTACAACCATATTCCCTAGAACACTGCCCAGTGCAAAGAACCGCTCTGCAGTGGCACAAATATACCGAAGTCCAACATCGTCCAGTAGTATTTTTGAACAATAAAGGTTGCCACCTTCAAATTCAAGTAAAAAAGGTTTGATTGTTGTGATTGACAATTTGCAAAAGTATCACTCTCGAGAAGAAAAGCTATTTGTATGACACAAGTAAAATCAAAGCATGCACAAAATTATGATTCATTAATTGAGAGCATCGACGTACCCTTAGGGAATAGGTTGAACAACAGAGCAAAATATTTAGGAAGCTGTTTAAACCACATTTTGGTTCTAGCCTGGTGACATATGTTTCCACAAAACAAAAGAAACATTAAAGGCTTAAAGCACTCAACAAAACAGACCACCTTTTAGGGAATCTTAAGGCTTTCACGTGCTGACCTCATATGAATGAGCCGCTAAAGAATTCAACTCTATTATGAGCTTTACTAGGTGCCTCGAGTGATCATAGTTCTTCTGACCTTCCTGGTCACAGCTTCCAAGAGATCAAATTCAAAGTGAAAGAAGTTATGGTGCTTGAATTTCCAAATTTCAAGAGGCTCATGGTCATGTTGAGTAGGGGTGAGCATAATTCGGTTTTTGACCGAAAACCAAATCGAAGAAGATATTTCGATTCGGTTTGAAATTTTTTTTGTTCGGTTTCGGTTTTGAAAATACTAAAATTTCTTATTTGGTTTCAGTTTCGGTCCAAAACCGAAAACCGAAAAAGACTTACGAAATAACGTAAATACACTCAATTATATTTTGTGATTAAAATGTGTATAGTTTGAAAACAACAATTCTATGTATGTGTTTTGAAGCACAACTTTGATAATTTAACTAGTCCGAATTTTGGACGCAACTTTGAAATACAACAAATGTGTATATAAATTATAATTTTTAATATAATTTAACCACGATTCCAACTTTGGAACAGACCCATTAAACAATAGAAATAGCCCAACCGAACAAACCAAATCGATTATACGGTTCGCTTCGGTTTCGGCTAATTTCGGTTCGATTTCGGTTTTGGATTTTAGAATTTCGGTTTATTGGATTTTGACTATTTCGGTTCGGTTGAACCGAATAAACCAAATGCTCACCCCTAATATTGAGTGCTTCTCATATAGGCATTACAGTGATTTTCAACCAAGAAGGACCCATAAATATTGAGCGAAAGGTCAATACGGTAAGCAACACTATTCATAAAGTATTTGAAGTTCTATTTTGTAACCCATATAACAATTTGTGATGGAAATTAAGTAACCTATGATGTGAGATGGTAGAGAGCGGTGAAGTAGCATTTTGTCAATATGCTGAGGGCACCTTCCACATTAGTAGGAGTTTTGTTGGACTTTACATCGAAAGGCTGAAAAATCATATCATAAAATGTGCTTTCATTTGCTTATTTGAATTAGTAATTTAGTACCGGTAGGGTTGGAGGCAAAGTTTGGAGGTGTATAAAACACTTAGGGGGCGTTTGGTTCAAGTTTTGGAGGCTTGGGAATGAGCTTTAGATTCCTCGATGTCTACGACTGAAAATTGGGGAGAATAGGAAGGACTTCATATTCCCATTGTTATGGGAAAGTAAAACCCAAGGTCCCCTCTCGGGAATAGTTTGCTTTCCTAGGAATGTTGTTTGGATGTTTTGTTTGGACAATAATACCCACCTTTTACTTTCAAATTTTCAACTTCTATTCCAAACATGTAAATTTAGGTAATATAAGCATTATAAAATTAATGAAAGGGTATTTATGAAAAACTAAATAAATTAAGATTCATTACCAATATTTTCAACCTAACCTAACCAAACATGGGTATCAAGTATGCGAATGTTGAATTCCTTTCCCATGGGAAAGGAACGGAAAGTGAATTCCTAGGAATACAAAAGCTTCATCCAAACGCCCCCTTAATTTTAATTATTGAAGAGAATAACAAATGGTGTTTTGTGTTTAAGAAATATTCATCTCTTGGCATACTATCTTTCTTATATTGAGACTTACAATAAATACCCTTATCCTAATCCTTAACAAGCCCATTAACCCAAACCTCCTTTTGAAGAGCGAACAGGATCTTTCTGTTTGTGATTCACGCAGGGCTAGTTGCCCTCTTCTTATTGATTGTGCAGGACAGAGAGAGGAAACCCCTTTTCCTAACTTCGTTCACGCACAGGTGGATATTCCCCCTTCCTTTGGGACTTCACATGGATCCAAGCACCATCATCCATCAGGACCACTTCACCTTCAGAATTGATATCAGCTCACCGTCGGCCACTCCGGCCAAGATAATCCGCAGTTGATCTTCGTCTTCCTCATGACATTATCACAAGGTCATTTCAAGAGAATTGTGGTTGATCCTTCTATCCCAGAGCAGAGGTTTGTCACGTTGATGCCTCATCTATCGAGCGGGATTTGGGTTCGTCTCTATTGGACGTTACAACTCTGTGCCCTTCAATAAGTCTAAAACTATTATTTCAATTAGATTTGTCAAGTCTCTATTATATGTTAGTGTAGTTTTCTCATAGAATATTATTAATTATTATCTCGTAATTAGCTTTCACATAATCTAAGAATTGTCAATTTGAGTACTTGGATATCGGGACATTTTCATTTGAAATTCTTGAATTTTCTCTCCTTGCAGATAGAGCTCCAGAAAGCTACATATTAGCCCCACACCTCATAGTTCATATTTATGATTAACATGAACTCTTTTAGACGTTTGGTGCAATGAATATTGTCACTGCATGTTAGTAACTCAGTACCATGCAAAGGAATCCCCGCCTCTCTGTTGGTCGCAAGAATCTAAACAGGCAACAGACAAGAGTTCAGGTCCCAAAATGTTATCAGAAGCAACTGTAGACACTAGAAAGGTGATAACAAAACCCTTTGGCTAACTTTTATACTTGCCTTCTAGAAACTGAAGACTCCGGCAAAAGGAAGCTAAGGCTAATCGTAAGACAGATTGTTCTAGGATGTATCAAGTTCTTTCCCCCATTAGATTGTGGTGTATTTCCTGTAGTCTATTTCAAGGCTACTCTAATGTAACTGCTGTCTGTGTCGTCTATGTTTTTAATAAAAACTCTCTACATAAAATGCCAATCTGACACCTTTTTTTCTAGTTAAGCACTTGATTTGTAACCAGAATCACAGTGCAACACGTTATCATGAGAACACCACACTCAATCTAGATCCATACTTGGAGATGATTGAACCTAATTGATGAATATAGAAGGAATTGTGGTAAAACTAAGAAGAATATGGCCAGAAATGAGAAGATGAGGTTTAATACTTTAATTACAATGACATATTACGAGAGTGGTGGAACAAAAACTACCCACCCGCCCCAAAAAAACCAAGGTTAGTATCATAATCAACTAAAACTCGGATATATTTTTGTCACTCGAGCATTTGGTGGTGTTGTGCAGTCTTTTCTCAAAAGCTTGTTTAGAATCTAATGGCAGGAGGTTTGGTGATGAAAGAAAACAATGCCGGGTCAGTTGACAATCGTGCATACCTTGAGGGGTTACCTGTATCTTAACCAACATTTACCTTGAGGGGTTACCTGTATCTTAACCAACATTTTTAGTTTATTTAACTGCTTTTGGTTCTGAATGTTTCCCATAACTCTGTTCAAGAACCAAGAATAAAGATTGAGGCTAATCTTAGTGAGTTGAGAGAAGTAATCAACTAAAAAGACGCAATAAGAAGCATCTGAACATATCTGCATGGAGGGAGAAGAATATATCAAAATCCAATCCTGCACATGCAGGACCTAGTGCAAGAACAATGTCACTCGAGTTTCAACTTTGACAATGCTAACTCTATGTGTTATGTTAATTCTTTTACAGTAATTTCTTAACCTTTACTTATTAGATAATGATCACCACGAGGTCTACCAAACTTCGACTATTTTTGTAATGTTAATACACAGTCTCTTCGTTATTAGATAATGATCACTACGACATCAGCCAAAATTTGACCATTTTTGTAATGTAAACACAGTCAAGTTCGTGCACGGTTTATATTTCATGTTTCTTCCACTAGGGTTTAAACCCTGCAAATTGATTGGTATAATTTACAAACAATTAATGAGAAGTTATGAGAAGCCCAAATCTCACTTTTATGCCCTATGCTAACTTCAAGTTGGTGGGAAAAGGGTCGGGTTCGGTACAACTTATCTCATCTGCTTCTACTTATATTTTCTGAAAACAGGACATGAATGTGTTTGGTAAAAAAAATAAGGAACAACTCAACAAAGTTAAGTTGGTGGGCAGACTTGCATTTTTATCAGGTCAATTCTCTATATCATATTTTTAGCAAATTAATCTTTAAAGTGACATAATTTGCTGTAAAATATTCATGGCAAGCAGATAGTACAGTTCTAAGACAATAGCTATGACAGTTTATCAACAATGACACAAAATGACCTATAAGTCCTTGACTGTGTAAAAAGTAGCACAGTAGTCTAATCACTTACTGTTTTTGAAAGTTCACTACCCATCTCCATAGTGCGAAGACACAAAGGAATTATCTCAGTCTGAAGAAGAAAACTAATGACCTCAGTATCATCAACCTGTACGGTACATATCAAAATTTGTTCAGTCAGTCATTGCAGAATAGTTATGACTTATGACACATAGCATAGAGTAGTATAACCAACAGGGCAACAATTATCGCATGAATAATGAGATCAAGAAAATTGAAAGATAACACAATGTTTTTCTCAGCATTAGCAGAAAATATAGTAGTAGTTGATCAGATCATAATTGTTCAGTAGGCTACTAAGCATGTTCCATTGTTAACTCAAACACCATAAGAAATTCTTATTGTTTCGTCATGAGCCAGCCACAGTTTAGTAGTTTAACTTCCCTACATGAAATGACATATTGACAAATTCATTGAACCCGGCTCCCCCACACCCCGGATCTTCTGTGCAGACACCCGGACCCCCCCCCCCCCCCCCCCACGTCCCGGATCTGCTGTGCAGACACCCGGATCACACACGATGGCTCAAAACCCTAACATTTTCCATCAGCCACCACACACCCTCCGAACCCTAGTTTAAAAAAAAAAAAGTGGTCCAATGCTTTATTCCTAGATTAAGCCGTTTGGACTTAACAAATGCTTTTCCTACCCTGATCTTCACATCCAAATCTACACAGAGAATGATCGTGTTTTCTCCTGTGTCATGACGTGTTCACTTTATATGTGCGCGACGGTGTTGACCACGTTTATAGCACATTCGTAAAATTGGTATGATTTTTGGGGTTGGAAAGAACTCGCGACGGTTGCTTCCATTTTAGGATGACAGATTCGAAGGCAGATGATGGTAACGGTGTCAGCAACATGACGAGCACTGGCACGACGATCTCTTCGACTCGACTTGTCGACCGTCGATTGGACGGTCCAGATGGTTACTCAACATGGCGGAAGAAAGTTGAGAAAACACTTCATGGGATGCGGCTATCTAAACATTTGACTGATAGCCCTCCGGCGACGACTGATCCCACATTTGAACAGTAGGAGACGGATGAGTCGACTGTTTACACAGTTGATGAACTCCATGGAACCGTCCGTCGAGGACATGGTTCAAAGCACGGACACGATCAAGGAGCTATGGGAGGTCCTAGCAACGGCGTTTGGTGGAAAACGCAACTTGTCTCGCATATACGACTCGATTGTTGGCGTTTACCGATCAACTCAAGGAGACAAGTCTCATAAGGACCACTTCGATCCTTCAATGCTATGGTGGATGAAATTGATCGTGTTCTTCCTCTGACGTCGGATATCAATGAAGCTCGGGCTCAACGCGAGCAGCTTCATGTTATGGCATATCTTGCATCTCTCCGTCCTGATGCAGACTCGGCTCGATCCCAGATCATTGCTGGTTCTGATGTTCCATCTTTGATGGAGGCCCACTTCCGTTCTTCGGACCGCAAAGGTGGTTGAGACCACTCCGGGAGATACTCTGCTGATCGATCTGCCCTTGGTAGCGCTGCTCGTCCTGGCGTTCGTGCTGGACGTGGTGGACGACGAGGTGGTCGGACTTATGGTCGCGATGGCGAACGCGACAATGGTGGTCGTGATGGGGGACGACTACGAACATGCTTCCACTGTGGCCAACAGGGACATTTTCAGTGGCAGTGCCCTAAAGCTCCTGTTGCCAATATTACTTCAGATGCTACTGATAATAGCGTTCGTTCGGTTCAGATGAGCGACGATTCTTACGCGGAATTTCTTGAGTTCCAGGCTCAACGTCGTGGTGAAGCATCAACGTCTAGTTCCACAGCCAGATATTCCGCAGCATGTATCGTAAAATCCAAGCAGTGGGTAATGACTCTGGTGCATCCTCACACATGACTGGTGACGCAGGTATGATACATGATTATGTACCTGTCCGTCGTGCTTCTGGCATTACTGTTGCCAATGGCGGTTCTCTGGCAGTCCGCGGCCGTGGAAGTGCCACTCTTTCTCCCGGACTATCACTTACCTTTGTTCTACTTACTCCTGGGAACCCGTTCAATTTACTTTCTATCAGTCAACTTACTCGTGAACTTCATTGCTCGATAACCTTTTTATCTGATAATTGTGTTTTTCAGGACCTGACAACTGGAAAGACTATTGGTAAGGGCATGTGGCTGGAGGCTTGTACATGTTTGACGCAACTCCTTATGTTGTTTGTGCAAGCATGAAACTTGATCTGGTCGAGTTAATTGTCGGTTAGGTCATCTGTCGTCTCCAGTTCTCCAGAAAATGTACCCATCTTTAGCTATTCCCTCTTCTTTTCATTGTGAGCCATGTAGTTTAGTTAAGCATCATCGAGTTTCTAATCCGGTGAGTCCAAATAATCTTGCAACCGCTCCTTTTGAGTTGGTGCATTCTGATATATGGGGACCTTGTCCGACTGAATCTGTAATGGATTTTAAGTACTTTGTCACGTTTGTCGATGATTACTCACGTGTCACTTTTATTTATCTAATGAAAAGTCGCGCTGAATTATTTAACATCTGGTGTAACTTTCATGCCAAGATAACTACACAATTTGGTCTTCCAATCAAAATCTTTCGGAGTGACAA
This sequence comes from Iris pallida, assembly GCA_029216955.1. Taxonomy (NCBI): domain Eukaryota; kingdom Viridiplantae; phylum Streptophyta; class Magnoliopsida; order Asparagales; family Iridaceae; genus Iris; species Iris pallida. Next base: position 3,976,346 of record JANAVB010028819.1, read on the forward strand.
TGGTCGTGAGTTTTATCTCGTGATCTTGATAAATATCTGGCCAGCAACGGCATCATCCACCAAACCTCTTGTGCGTACAAACCACAACAAAATGGTGTAGCCGAACGCAAGAATCGTCATTTACTGGAAACAACACGTGCTCTTATGTTTCAAACACGTACTCCCAAGAGATTTTGGTCGGATCGGTCCTTACAACTTGTTATCTTATAATCGCATGCCGTCATCAGTTCTCAATGGTAGCACTCCCTTCTCTAGGCTCTTTCCTGGAAGAGAGCCGTTTCCTCTCCCTCCCCGCATCTTTGGTTGCTTATGCTATGTTCGAGATACCCGACCAACCCTTTCTAAATTGGATCCTAAGGCTATACAATGTATTTTTCTTGGGTATCCTAAAGATCAGAAAGGGTATCGGTGTTTCTCTCCTGTCTTAAGCGATATTTTTTACTCGGGATGTTACCTTTGTCGAAACAAAATTTCCTTCGTTCCCCCAATCAACGGGTCCGGCTCCCCTGATATCCCGAAGAAATTTTTTGTTGTTCCTCCTCAAACACAACTACCTCCCGTACGGGTGCCCTCCCTTACCGAGCCAGTCTCCCAGGATGATGGTCCACATACACCGATTCAGCCATTACCGACATCAACCACAGAATCTTCCTCCTCTGGTTCCACCAGCAGCTCCGGCTCCAGTGAGCTGCCTCATCTGTCCCTCCAGCAGCTCCACCAATTCCGCCAGCAGCTCCAGCGATTCCGTCTCCAGAACGTCCTCGTCGTGCATGTCGAGATAATCCCTTGTATGTTAACAACTACAAAGGACTTACCAGTCACACTCATCTCTGGTAGCTACTATTGATGGATTCAGATCCCCAAGACCGCTGAGGAGGGTCTCCGACATCCTGGTTGGCGTGCTGCTATGCACGAGGAGATGAAGGCTCTCCAGGAGAATCATACCTGGGACTTAGTCGATCTACCACATGGTAAACAGACAGTCGGCTGCAAATGGGTGTTCACGATTAAGGTAAAATCGGATGTCACTCTTGACCGATTGAAAGCTCGTCTGGTGGCCAAAGGTTACTCTCAAACCTATGGTGAGGATTACTTCGAGACTTTTTCTCATGTGGCCAAAATGATGTCCGCTCGTGTCCTCATGGCCTTGGCCATTCGCTATGACTGGCCTTTACTTCAACTCGATATAAAGAATGCTTTCCTCCATGCTGTCCTCATGGCCTTGGCCATTCGCTATGACTGGCCTTTACTTCAACTCGATATAAAGAATGCTTTCCTCCCTTACTCGGGTTCGTTGCAAGGGAGGGTAAGGTGTGTCGTCTAAGGAAGGCCCTCTATAGCCTGAAACAATCACCTCGTGCATGGTTTGGTAGATTTACACAGGTGGTTACTCAATTTGGAATGTGTCAGCCGAAGAGAACCATTCAATCTTCTATCGACACGCATCTGCTGGAAGAATACTTCTTGGTGTCTACGTTGATGATATTGTAATCACGGGAGATGACAGCCAGGGTATTGCAAGTCTCAAGAAGTTTCTTGGAGAACAATTTCAAACCAAGGATATGGGATCCTTGAACTATTTCCTGGACATTGAAGTCACACGGGATAAGCGGGACATTGTAATGTCTCAAAGAAAATATGTACTGGATATACTAAATGATGCAGGCATGATGCAAGTAAAGGAAGCAAACTCACCTATGGATCCAGGGGCAAATTACTTCCAGACGAAGGGGTCCGGATAACCAATCCAAATCAGTATCGTCGAGTGGTTGGAAAACTCAACTACTTAGCAGTCATGACGCGTCCGAATATTTCTTTTGCAGTAAGCGTCGCAAGTAGATTCATGGCTTCTCCAAGAGTTCCACACTGGCAGGCAGTTCTCAGAATTGTGTTATCTAGTAAAGAATCCATGGAAAGGAATTCGAATGGAGAATAATGGCACACTCGCATTGAGTGTTTTACTGATGCTGACTGGGAGGCAGTTTGACAGATAGACGGTCTACATCTGGCTACTCAGTATTTGTTGGCGGAAATCTAGTATCATGGAAAAGCAAGACAAAGTGTGATAGCACGCTCAAACTCGGAAGCAGAATATCGAGCTATTGCTTATGGCACGTCAGAGATATTATATATGAAGCATCTCCTTCAAGATCTGGAAGAAGACGCAGGATCTCAAGTGGCAGACCTATGGTGTGATAACCAATCTGCTATTCACATTGCCACCAATCCAGTATTTCATGAACGGACGAAGCATATTAAAATTGACATTCATTTTGTTCGTGATGAATATACAAAAGGAGTTATAAAGTTTCAACATGTGCGGACCGGCGACCAGATAGCTGATATCTTCACAAAGACTCTTCTGGGTCCCCGGGTTCAATTTTTATGTAACAAGTTGGACATGATTGACATCTGTGCTCCAGCTTGGGGGAATGTGTTAAGTGTTATATTAGAGTTATTAGTTATTGGACTTTAGTCCCACATTGAGTAATACGAGAGGAGGCTAGCCTCTCCTATATATGTAGTCTCTCTTCAATAAAAAGATTATCTATTTTTTCCATTCTACAAACCGCATCAATTGTTTTTTTTCATTTCCCCATTGCAATGGGTGGATTGTCTAGACTCTAGACCATTTGATACCTCTTCATTTGCATGAACTTGAATCCAAATATAAAATGAATAATACGGACCACAAAATATATCATATATCATAAGCTTAATCGAAACTTTCAAATCATCGTCTACCCTATTCTTTCACGATATAATATATCACATGAGATAACATGGAATAGAAATGGTAAACACTTATGTAGTAGCGTCCATTAGAAAAGTCCAGATTTTAAATCCATCACCTTAAAGCTTAGGCATTTGAAACAACTTCAATATCGAAAGATCTTACTCCGCCTAATGAGGTACAGTTCAATGGATAACAGAGACATCTATTCAACTTTCAACAACGTTATGAAGCCAAAAGCCAAAAGCCAAAGCCATACATATCGTATTTCTGATCCAATAGTTTAAAAGATCCAATCTCGTCTACCTTGATCTGAAAGATATCATAAAGGCATTTTAATGCAAGAATTTCTTAAAAAGAAACTCGGGTGATGAGCTGATAATAATGATGAACACATTAATCCTTTCACGTCAACTATTTACTCTGCCACAGTGAGACAATAACTTTCCCGAGGTCAATGTTGACTCTCACTGCTTATTCTGTAATGTTTGGAATATCAAATTACATCCTAGCTATGCCTTGAGGTTTATAAGAGGCTTCTAATGTATTCTGTAAACTACCATGACCTAGATATTCCTTCAAACATCATATCCAGTGACTAATGCATCTATCATATATGGTACCAATTTCATCGAGATAAGGTGCAAATTTGAACAGATGCTTGATCTGCAAGCTATATCTGCAAAAGGACAGGGTACAAGTCTTGTTTGACTTAAAATCTTCTACATGGATATGTAACTCACAATTCGAGGTTTGACTACCCTGATCTACTATATAACAATCACACATTCCCATAACATAAGTTCTTGAAATAATGATCTTTAATTTAATGATAAATAATTTATGATGAGAAAAGAAGCAAAAATACCTTGACTAGGGCACCAATGACTCCCAAGCTAGTAAGTCTCAGATACTCAAATTGCTTTGATTTACTAGTTGTATTTAAAAATGGGTACAGATACAGAGGTATATGTGCTGCAAAAGAGAAAACTCAAAACATTAACGAGTCAACATCCAATGCTCTCTTCATATTAAATAGAGTCAATGCCAGACTACATAGATGACACCCCTGTTACCATAAGAAAAGCTTTCACAAATTTTAACTAAACTTCAGAAATGAACAGCTTTACTGATGTTTTTTCTACCCATGGCAAGAACATACAAGAGACTACCGAAAGAGAGTAAACCCTCATAATAATGTCTAAAATACAAATTACATGAAAAACTGTAGGTAGAACTGTAATTAGTTCAAAATTTCAAACAAACAATAGTACAGAAAGTAGGATTCTACAAACAAGATGGGAATATCAAAAAGCTACCTTGTCTCCTTAATTAATAATCACTTATACTGCATAAAACAAAACAACGGGTATAACTCCACACAGGGACACAGCTAGAGCTTTCCCACAAGATTAGAAATTTGCAACAGCACAAAGCTAATGTTTCAAGTTACACGTTATGTGTAGCACCTTTTAATGAGATAACTTACACCTAAGCTAATTGTGAGGACAAGGTCTTTGTGTCAGGAATTACATCAAAGGCGACCTTCCCTTGACAAACCTGGCTTTTGCAGATGCAGCTCAACTGAACCAAGTTCAAACTGATGGCCACCCTAATTGTGGTAGTAAAATACGGCACAGTGATAAATAAACCAGTTCTGCTTATCCAAATGTGTTCTAGGAACAAATGACATGGCTCATGGTGGAACCTGACATAACAGGCAGCATCTAGTTTGAATATCACTAGACTTGCAGCTGCATACCCAAAATTCTCAAGGGTTTAGGTCTTGGATCTGAAGCCTACCCATATACCTTCGGGTTGGGCCCGATAGGCGTGCACCGTGTCCATATAAGATGATACAGTTTTATATTTCACTACATTAAGATCTCATATTTTCTCTCTTATCCTTAATTTCTGCAGTATTTCTTGGTTAATGTCCAGGCCAAGTAAGATTTATGTGGATTAAGACCCCATTGGCAGGGGTAGGATTTTCATGGACAAAGCACCAAACTGGAGAAGTGGTTGGTAGAGGTGGCACAAAATGTAAGGTGAATATTTGTGACCAATCGGATGGTTGTGAATACAATGGTAAATTTATAATGGGAAGCTAGGCAAGTGCCCCCACTTACCATAATGAAGCTCATTTGATACTTCAAAACTTAATAACTGTAACGTTGTCCCTTGACCAATTGCTTAGTAATAGTTAGGTAGCATTGGCAGAGTAGTTACGATATGCAGTTTAGTAATGCAATATGAATTGAGAACAGGAGAAATGGCTCACCAACAGCTCTGCCTAAAACCTAGTTTCCACATCCTGCTACACATACTTGCAGTAGGAACACCGAATTGACAAGAAACTTCTCAGGACAGAGGCCCTTGAGAATCGATGTCCAAATAGTCAACTAATGAAATTTGGTTGTATCACTTGATGTGTTAGTATGGTTTTGTGCTAACAGGAGCGGCATGAACCACAACCACATCTCAATCTGCGTAACAGAAGCAAATAACAGGTATCTGACAAGACGGGATATTTTCAATAATTGATAGGCCATGATAGACCCTACTAGAGGAGAACAAGTAAATATCCACTCATTAAAAGAAAACTTCAGGAAACAGGTTCATAAGTATTTTAATCACATCTAAAACATTGACACATGGTTCAACAAGACGCATAATTTAAATTATATAGGCATGAAATACTGACATAAAAGTCATAATGAAGAAATTATATAAAATATTTAGGAACACTATAAGTTACCGTTTAGGAAAAGAATCCTTGTGTCCGGGTGTGAAGCAACACACTGTAAAGAAAGATCAAACCAGATAATAACATAATCAGAATACAAAATATGACTGCAAATCCAAAAAAAGTCAATCTTATAGAATAAACAGGAAAGATTGAAGTAATAAAAGCCAGAAAGCGAGAAAAAGTAAAGATGCATATTACATTATTATTCCAGTTATTAAGGGCAATGTAATCAGGATAGAAAGACAGGCAACAACATGGTTATTGCCAATGGACAGATGAAGAATGGATGGACAGCTAAAAGGATCAGCACCGTGCGTGTGTGTGCCTTTATGTATTAGACAACATATCCGGCAATGAAATAGCAGGAATTTCCTGCTATGACGTTTTCCATTTAATCCAAGATTGTTTGATTTAGAGAAAATAATGTGTTCGTAGGTTATAAAAGGATAGAGATTGGAATTGGATGCATAAATTCCAATTCAACGTTGGAGGACTAAAGAACAAAATGACCATACGCCAAAATAGCAGGAAGTCCATCATTATGGCAGGGTCCATTTCTTCATATATGAGAAAATAAATCCTACTAATGACAAGTAGGAAGCACCCACTGCCTATAACAGATCACATGTAATTCTCTCACTTAGCACACCCTTGTCGCACTAAATAGAAAGTTAGACGTGCAATCACGCTCACATGTCCCTCTGCGACATGTGTCCAAACATAGTAAGAAATTCTTGCATGTCATAGCAGGGCCACTAGCCTACATATATAAGAAGAAAAGTATGCTACAATGACTGGACACATGCTCATTTCCCACTTAGTCCAGCATTGTTGTATTAAATTCAAGGAGCGTGACATCACATTGTCCTATGCTTTGTTCTAAAAGTCGATTGACATGTTGGTTTGGAAGGAAAAGATACCACAATGCATCTTTTATCATTTATGTCGTCTTGGAATACGTCGGCAAACATGTCGGGCTTATACCGCATTATCAGTTGATATCTGATATAGTAATAAGTTGTCATTTCTTTAAAGAAGCCAGTTTAATGGGTTCAATATCTATATTGTTAATCTCGTATGATACGTGATATGTATCGTACAAAAGGTTTTCGATATGGATAGTACAAAAGGTTTTCGATACGGATCGTATAGGTGTATCGTGTATTGGATGGGAGAAAAACTCGTGCGATAGTCTGATGCGATACGTGTTGGCCCATTGGTCATATGGTCAAACTGATTTTAATAATTGATCAAACTCTGTCTCGATATATGGAGCTAGTCAGGATATCTCGGACTCTTGGACATGATCAAGAACGGCTATCTACTCAGTTCAAGACCGAAGCGTTGTTTGCCTGTTCGAGTCTGTATTTCTTTGAGCAATGTAATCTTTTATTTTATTGAGTCTAGAAATACATTGTACACCGAGTCGTACTGGCAAATACGCTATTCCAAAATGATTTCAAAATGTTTTTAAAATGTCCTTAGTTTTGAAAAACATTCGTATTTACAAAAGCTCCAAAAAGGTTTTCAAAATTCCCCAAAATCTATTTTGAAAAACCCTAACCAAACCCTGACAGAACTCGGCCAGAGTTCGGCCAGAGTTCGGTTAGTGGCCATTTTGATTTTTGAATTCCTTGGACCTTGGTCCTTCTACAGTTGCGGATTTAACCGAGATTTGCTCATCGAGTTCTGTCCGAATTCTGTCCGAATTCTGTCTTTGGAACTCCTATAAATATAGAAGGATTTCGATCATTTTAACACACTCATTCACTTTCAATCTTCTCTCTATTTAAAGCCTACTGTCTTCCAAAGAGTTTTTCTCAAGCTTTAATTTTCAGATCCCAAGCCAGTTACAATCCTCTAGTCGATTTGCCAGTGCGGTACGGTATAAAAGTTTCAGAGTGATTGTAATCAGAAGCTTGATAGAAGATTCAACCCTTCACAATTGAAGTTGGACGAGTTTTTCGTATCAAAGCTCGCGTTGTAGAAGTTGCAAGGACTTCGTAAGAAAACTTGCGGTTTTGCAAATAGTGGATTCAACTGGTAGCAAGAGTTCTACCGACTGAACTAGTCCTCAACAGAGAAAAACCAGTATACATCGCTGTCTTTGCGTTTGCCTTCTGATCACTTTTAAATTCTGTCATTTACTTTTTGTGATTATTATTATATCTGTGATCTAACTGCTAACAAGCTTTTAATTAGTAATATTCCGCTGCCTACTCTATTCACCCCCCCCCCCCTTCTAGAGTATTCTGCTTTACGATTTCGTTCCTACAATTGGTATCAGAGCGGGTGTTACAGGTAAAGCAAGGTAACTTTACAATTATTTATTCATTTAATTAATTGTTATATAGATCACAGCACAACACATGGCAACTGTAAAATTCACAAGTGAAAGCCAAGCCACAAACAGACCTCCACTGTTTGACGGCACAAACTACACTTATTGGAAAATACGTATGAGTTTCTTTTTGAAACCTCTTGATTTTGATTTATGGTCTATTGTTATTGATGGCTATCAAAAGCCACCTCATATAAATGTTGATGGAGTTTTAACTGAAAAACCCCATAACAGATATACAGAGGAAGAAAAGAAAAAGGCCAGTCTTGACGCACGTGCTATTAACGCTTTATTTTGTGCTTTAGACAGAACTGAATTTAACAGGGTGTCTATCTGCACAACTGCAAATGAAGTATGGAAACTTCTTGAAGTCACACATGAGGGAACAACTCAAGTCAAAGAATCAAAGGTCAGCAGACTTACTCAAGAGTATGAGGTGTTCAAGATGAAGCCCAACGAAACAGTTACTCAGATGTTCGAAAGATTCTTGGATATTGTAAATCCTTTGTCCTCCCTAGGCAAAGATTACAGTAACCATGAAAAGATTCGCAAACTCCTGCGAGCACTTACAAAGAACTGGATTCCGAAGGCTACTGTAATCATTGAAGGAAACGACCTCACTACCATGACACTTGAAGTACTCATGGGTAAGCTACTCACTCATGAACTAGAGCCGCAAGACTTTGAAGAGCCTGCACCAAAGGAGAAGACGATCGCTTTCAAGGCTCAGCACAGAAGATCTGCTGAAGATGATTCAGACAACAGTGAATCTGATGCTGAAGATCAAGCACTCCTTGCAAGAAAATTCAAAAGATTCTTGAGATATGAAAAGAAGACAAAAAAGAACAATGGCGGCAACAGCTGGTATCAAGATGACGTTGTCTGCTACGGCTGCAAGAACAAAGGACACATGAAGAAGGACTGTCCTACAAACACATCAACAAGCAAGAAGAGCAACAGATACGAGAAAGGGAACCTGAAGAGATCAACATCTCGGAAGTATGCCAATACCAGCATATGGCATGAAAGTGAAGCCAGCGACTCAGAAGATGAACAATCAGAAGACGCTGCAAATGTATGCTTTATGGCATCCGATCAGGTACTCTCTGAACCTATAGTTGATACATATGATGACTTCACCTTTGAGCAATTAGGAGAAGCCTTCAGTGAACTGATAAGTGATTACAGGAAACTGCGTAGCAAATATCAGACCTCTAAGAAGGTACTCAAAGAGTACAAAGGTGAAATAGGAAGACTTACCGACCTACTAGCTGAGGTTAAAGATAATGTTAGTGAGTCTGGTGAGCTTTCTTCTATTAAGCTCTTATTACACGAGACTACCAAGTCATCCGAAGAAAAAGACAAGGTTATTGACCAACTGAAAGAAGAACTTTCTAAAGAGAAGAAAAGTCTTCAAAGTGCACAAGTCAGAATAGAAGCACTCACTTCTGACTATACTAAGTTATATGACACTTCCAAAAGATTGAAAATTAGGTTAGGAAAACAGCCTGAGACTGCTGCTTCCTACCATAACACGTGTCACTTACCGAAAAATCGGAACATTCCCAAACCTAACACTGTCAGACCTAACCATATCAAACCTTTACCCCAAAAGGTTAAGCCCAAACAGGATTATAGGTATGCTTTCTTCTATACTAGAAAACCTAAACCTACTAACCATGCACACCACTCAGCTTTCAACACTCAACATGCACAATGTCATTATTGTGGCCACACTGGTCATATTTCTCCTGCATGTAGAATCAGAAAGCTTGTTGATTTAAATATTTATGCATGGATACCAAAAGCTAACATTTCAGGACCCTACAAGAAATGGGTACCAAAAGTTTCATCTGCAAATTGTTTTGTAGGTGGAACACCTTTCACATGCTAAAAGCAAATGGATCCTCGACAACGGTTGTTCACGGCATATGACCGGTGATACTTCATTATTCGCAACACTGTCGAAGAAGAATAAAGAAGGATGTCTCCTTCGGCAATAATTTAAAAGGGTATATAATCGGTATTGGTGATATTGATAAAGCTCCTTATCCAGTAATTAAAGATGTTTGTCTTGTTACTGAGTTAAAACATAATCTGCTCAGCATAAGTCATTTAGTTGATCACGGTTATGGTATTAACTTCGTAAAAGACAAATGTACTATTATTGATAGTTCAACTGGTAATACTATATTTGAAGGTATTAGAGAAGGCAATATATATGTTTTCTATTTGTTGGAAGATACTAACATTTCAGGTAGATGTTTAATGGCTAAAAGCGATGAGAGTCATCTGTGGCATATGAGACTCGGTCATGCAAATATGGATACTATTTCCAGATTATCCATAAAGAAGCTAGTACGCGGTTTACCGGACATTACATTCAAGAAGGATGCGGTATGCAGTCAATGTGAAAAGAACAAAGCTACTCGATCCTCTTTCAAGTCAGTAAACGCTTTATGTACTACTAGACCTCTACAATTACTACATATGGACTTATTTGGTCCTAGCAGAGTTGCTAGTCTCGGAGGTAAGCCATATGCTTTTGTAATTGTAGATGATTACTCTAGATACAAGTGGGTATACTTTTTGACACGCAAGAATGATGCATTATCCGAATTTGTCGCCTTTTGCAAGAAAGTACAGAATGAAAAAGGTTACATGATCACTCGTATTAGAAGCGATCATGGTGGCGAATTCGAGAATGCAGAGTTTGAGCAATTTTGTGACACACACGGTTTTGTACACGAGTTCTCCTGCCCTAGGACTCCACAACAAAATGGAGTTGTGGAACGTAAGAACAGAACTCTATCCGAAATGGCCAGAGTAATGTTAAACCAGTTTAGTCTACCCAAGTATTTCTGGGCTGAAGCTGTCAATACAGCTTGTTTTGTTCTCAATAGAGTTCTAATTTGACCCAAATCGAAGAAGACTCCATTTGAGTTATGGTTTGATAGAATTCCATCAGTTTCATATTTTAGAATATTTGATTGTAAATGCTTTATTCTTAATACAAAAGATAATTTGGAAAAGTTTGACGAAAAGGCCGATGAAGGTATATTTTTAGGTTATGCGGCCAAGAGCAAAGGATACAGAGTCTTCAACAAACGAACTATGATCATCGAAGAATCAATCAACGTCACCTTTGATGAATTGAATCAAATGACTATCGATGACAATGACGAAGATCTAACTGTACCAAGCTCAACACCAGCTGATTCTCCAAGAGAAGAACCCGGAAGCAGCTACCTTCGGAGTCTGCCGAAAAGATTGAAATTTACGGCTGATCATCCAAAGGATTTGGTAATTGGTGATATTACCAAAGGTGTAAGTACTCGTACATCCAGTAGAGATATTGTTTCTAGTGTTGCATTCATTTCACAGCTAGAACCCAAAACCATTGATGAAGCATGTAGTGATCATTTTTGGTTAGATGCTATGCATGAGGAATTAAACCAATTTGAACGGAATCAAGTTTGGGAACTTGTTTCCAGACCTATTGATCATCTGGTCATTGGCAACCGATGGGTATTCCGAAATAAACTGAACGAAAATGGTTTAGTGACTCGCAATAAGGCTCGACTCGTAGCTCAAGGATATAATCAGGAAGAAGGTATCGACTACGATGAGACTTATGCCCCAGTTGCGAAATTAGAATCCATTCGCATGTTATGTGCATTTGCATGTTTTCATAATTTCAAATTATTTCAAATGGATGTCAAGAGTGCATTTTTAAATGGTTTTATCAAAGAAGAAGTTTTTGTAGCACAACCTCCAGGTTTCACAGATTTTAAAAATCTTGATCATGTTTTCAAGTTGAAGAAAGCTTTGTACGGTTTAAAACAAGCCCCTCGTGCTTGGTATGATCGTCTAAGCTCTTTCCTACTTGACAATGGTTTTTCAAAGGGCAAGGTTGACACTACATTGTTTATAAAGTCTTTTAATGGCAAGCTTCTCTTAATACAAGTCTATGTTGATGATAATATATTTGGATCTACTGATGAATCTCTTTGTCAAGAATTCTCTAAGTTTATGCAGAATGAGTTTGAGATGAGCATGATGGGAGAGCTGAAGTTCTTTCTCGGACTGCAAATCAAACAAACTGACAATGGGACATTCATAAATCAAGCCAAGTACACAAAAGATTTGCTAAAGAAGTTTGATCTGGACAATGTCAAACCTATTGGCACTCCGATGGCAACTTCAACAAAGCTTGATATTGATGAACAAGGCAAGCCTGTCGACACACGTAAGTATCGAGGTATGATCGGTAGTTTACTTTATTTAACTGCTAGTCGTCCAGATATTATGTTTAGTGTTTGTCTGTGTGCACGTTTTCAAGCTAATCCAAAGGAATCACGTCTGTGATCAGTTAAGCGTATCTTTCGATACCTTAAGGGCACTTCTTCTGTTGGCTTATGGTATCCCAAAACCAAGTCCTTTGACCTTATTGGTTACTCGGATGCAGATTTTGCTGGATGCAAAGTTAATAGAAAAAGTACCAGCGGCACATGTCATTTCTTAGGCAAGGCTTTAGTCTCATGGTTTAGTAAAAAGCAAAATTCTGTAGCCCTATCAACAACAGAGGCTGAGTATATCGCCGCAGGACGTTGTTGTGCTCAGATTTTGTGGATGAAACAAACCTTGGAAGACTATAATTTATTTTTCACACACATTCCCATTTTTTGTGACAACACGAGCACAATTAATTTGACTAAGAATCCAGTATATCACTCTCGTACTAAGCATATCGAGATCCGACATCATTTTCTTAGAGATCATCATCAGAATTGAGATATTGACCTTGTATACATAGACACTGAGAATCAATTAGCTGACATCTTCACAAAACCTCTAGCAGAAGATATTTTCAATTATTTACGTCGAGAATTAGGAATTTTGGACGTCAATAATGTTACTTAATTTTGTTTTATGATTATATTTCAATACGTAAAAACTGTGTTAGAGACAAGCCAATAAAGAGTCTGTCTGTCACCACAACTACGGTTGAAGCGAAGCGGTATGTAAGCGTTCCCCGGAGAACCTCCGCCAGCTGGGACAGTACTCCTACAGCTAATCTGAGACAGTCGCTGTGTAACAAAATTTAATCTATAAAATAATATTAATTATATTAATTGAAGGTTGAAATTACTAATCTTTGAATTAAATTTTTGAAATTAGTCAATGAAAAAGAAAGTGGCCCAAACCAACTAACAGAACCCCTAGGCGATTTCGGCCAGAGTTCGAACTGAATTCGGCCCGAGTTCGATTAGTGGTATCTGGTTATATAACCAGAACCCGAGAGCCTCTTCTTATTCATTGCTTCTAAAACCTCTTCCACAGCAACAGCAACCACGCGAAGCTCTCCAAACCCTAGTTCTTCACCACTTCTTTTCTCCCAATCTACGTGGTGAAATCCATCCAAATTTTGGATTCGTGCGGAGATCGTTGTCCTCTACAGCATACTTGAATCTCGGGAGGTATAACTCCGTATTTCTCCTCCTTTCAAATTCGTGCATATTTACTTTATTTGCACAATGCCTAAGAGATTCAACCCCTTCAAGAGGAAGAAGACGACCAATCCTAGTGAGGAAGGATCATCTTCAAATCCACACACGGATTCCCTCTTTTCGCCAGTTCAATCGAGCGATGGCGTGTTCGATGGGTTTTATTTTCAAACCCTAGATCAAGCCCTTCTGTGGTATGGAGACTTTTCTATGAGATCCATATGCACAGGCACTCCTATCAAATGGACTGTGTTTCCAGATCACCGCCCTTATTTTGAGGCATTAGGGTTACAACACTTTGCTAAACTTTGTTTTCCGGTAGCTACTAATGCCATTAGACTTTTCTATTGCAATATCGTACTAAACACGTTTGACGTAAGTACTCGTGTTGGCGGACTAGATATCGAGTTCAATGATGTCCTCTTAGCGGAAATCCTTGGTATTTCTAACGAAGGTGCACCGCTTGATGATATCACTGAATTTGATTTCCCCGACGGCACGACACTTGCTAGTTTCAAAGCTGAACTCTGTGCCCCTGATCGAGTTCGCTCTGGAAAGTTCAAGGCCAATAACTTGAACTTGTTTAGTTATGAATTGCATCGCATCATCTACTCCACTCTTCTTCCGAAGTCTACTTCAAAGGATGATGTCACATCACTTGAGCTGTCTGCTATGTATCATATTCTTAAGGGGATTCCTTTTTCTGCCCCTAAGACTATTATCCAGATGATGGGACGTTGTCGTGCAAGAGATAGAAATCTCTCTTATGCGATGATTCTCCCACGCATCTTCCAGCGTTTTGATATTGATCTGTCAACTTGTACTCAAGACCCTGAGCCCAAGTTTCTTAAAGCTATCTCGTCGTAGTATGACTGCTGTTGCTCTTCCTACTGCTCCACCTCCTCTACCTACTCAGCAGTATGCCATGACCTTTGATGGCATACACCAGCATCTTTCTGATTTGCACGTCTCGATGACGGATATGGCCCGCGAACGTGAGTTCCGCGATGTCACTCGTTATCAGGCGATAGCAAATTCTCTAGCTGATCTCCGATTTGCTCAGACTGGACATTATGCCGGTTCTATTCCTAGAGATCCAGCCTTTTCTGGTTACCGCTGTGAGGATGAGGCTGTTCATGCCTACTTTCAGCCCGGTAACGCTTATGATTGGTATCGCAGTTCTGGTGCTACTCCACACCCTTCTGGAGCTGGCACTTCTGGAGCTGGCACTTCTGGAGCTGGTCCTTCTGGACATGGTGGTGCTGCTGCTGATGATGATGAGGAGGATGATGAGGAGATGTGATGATGATGTATTAGCTGATTTTGAGACTTAGTTATTGTCTACTGTACACTTGGAAATGCTCCGACATTCCAAGTTTCTTTCTTTTTAGCTTTTATTATCAGTTTTTTTAGGACTTGTACTGGATATTTCTTGATGTCTCTTGAATATCATTTTATTTTTATGGGATGCGTAGCTTATCTTTCATATCAGTTTATTTATTCTTTATAGCATCTTTATCTGCTTCTATATTATAAACTGCCTGTGAAATACTTCTCTGTTATGTCTTGTATATTCTCACTGCATGAGATATTATTTTCTTGTGTTTCTTCACTGTTGTAGCTTATGCATTAATTGCGGGGGAGCCTATTTTTTTCGCAATTATTTTGCTAAGTGACAACGGGGGAGAAAAATGATCTAACATTTTGTTTTGAGAATAATACAGGGATTGAACAATTTTGAACAATTTTTGTGGTATCTTATCTCAAAAGATGTTATATCATTCATAGTTTGTCAATTATCAAAATGGGGGAGATTGTTGGCCCATTGGTCATATGGTCAAACTGATTTTAATAATTGATCAAACTCTGTCTCGATATATGGAGCTAGTCAGGATATCTCGGACTCTTGGACATGATCAAGAACGGCTATCTACTCAGTTCAAGACCGAAGCGTTGTTTGCCTGTTCAAGTCTGTATTTCTTTGAGCAATGTAATCTTTTATTTTATTGAGTCTAGAAATACATTGTACACCGAGTCGTACTAGCAAATAGGAGCTTTGATACGAAGAACTCGTCCAACTTCAATTGTGAAGAGTTGAATCTTCTATCAAGCCTCTGATTACAATCACTCTGAAACTTCTAGACCGTACCGCACTGGCAAATCGACTAGAGGATTGTAACTGGTTTGGGATCTGAAAATTAAAGCTTGAGAAAAACTCTTTGGAAGACAGTAGGCTTTAAATAGAGAGAAGATTGAAAGTGAATTAGTGTGTTAAAATGATCGAAATCCTTCTCTATTTATAGGAGTTCCAAAGACAGAATTCGGGCAGAATTCGGACACAATTCGGACAGAACTCGATGAGCAAATCTCGGTCAAATCCGCAACTGCAGGAGGACCAAGTTCCAAGGAATTCAAAAAATCAAAACGGCCACTAACCGAACTCTGGCCGAACTCTGGTCGAGTTCTGTCAGGGTTTGGTTAGGGTTTTTCAAAATAGATTTTGGGGAATTTTGAAAACCTTTTTGGAGCTTTTGTAAATACGAATGTTTTTCAAAACTAAGGACATTTTAAAAATATTTTGAAATCATTTTGGAATAGCCTATTTGCCAGTACGACTCGGTGTACAATGTATTTCTAGACTCAATAAAATAAAAGATTACATTGCTCAAAGAAATACAGACTCGAATGTAGGCCTCAAAAAATGAAGTCACGCTGAGTTGATCAGAACAAGTCACGCAGAGTGATCCGAGAAGCAGCACAAAAGATACGCTAAGTTCTGCCTGTCCATCTCCTTTAGAAATCACGCAGAGACAGCTCAGCCATACGTCAGAATCATAATGACTGACAACACAGCAGTCGAGAAACGTCTCCTCGTATGCCACGTATGCACAGAACTCGAGAGATCATCGCCGTCTTTTGCGTGATTTTCAAAATCTTCCTTAGCAAGACTCACTCTTCACCAAGTTGGCGTGGCTTTGGGTCTTATCTTCATTTAATGCGGCTGACAATATAATCAATGTCAGAGATTTTGTGTCAGACGAAGCGTGCCAAATCAAGACAGCTGGCGGTTTGCGTGGATTCTGAACCTTCTCCTTCCTCAAGTTTGCGTGGATTTTTGAGTTATTCTTCTCAAAGCCTGCGTGAATTCTGAAGTATTCTTCTTCAAAGCTTGCGTGGATTTCGCCTTCAACGAGTCTGCGTCAACGAAACTGCCTGGATTTTTGCCTTCAGCAAGACAGCGTGGATTTCATTTCAACTGGAGTACGTGGCAGCCATGCCACCGATCTCTCTCTCGCGTGCCCAGTAACTTGCACACGACCCATGCACTAATGCCATGTGTCCAACAGTTACGGGCCACGTCCAGTAACTACTCACTAACCCTGCGTGTATTTAGAGTCTGCGTGACTTTTCAAATGCACCAGTGGTGAGGTAGTTATCTTTTCAGTTACTGTTTTGACTCTATAAATAGAGTTCTTTTTCTCATTCATTGTACAGATACATTGATATCTACTGTCAAAATTTTGAGAGCTTTTCTTCTTCGCATAGTCCAAGGGATAAAGCGATCGTCTTCTAGATCGGATTCCTACAGTTGTAATTTTCCCAGAAACACAACAAATAAAGAGAATTTCTTTATGGAAAACAAATTGGCGACTCTGCTGGGGAAAACCATCTCCTCTTCTGAGATGGTAACAACTCAATGCGACACTTCGTCAATGGTGAAGTCTCTGCCACAGTGTCTACTCCTAACACTGGCAAGAACTCCACTGCAAGCACGCACACTCTTGTGCGCTCGAAGATGACAGTAACTAAAAGTCACGCTGACAGTACTGGCTCCTTAGCCGAATCTGTTCCAGCGTGCAAATTCAACTCTAAAAGTCATGCTGACAGTACTGGTTCTTTAGCCAAATCTGTTCCAGCGTGCAAATTCAATTCAAAAGTCACGCTGACAGTACTGGCTCCTTAGCCGAATCTGTTCCAGCGTGCAAATTCAACTCTAAAAGTCATGCTGACAGTACTGGTTCTTTAGCTAAATCTGTTCCAGCGTGCAAATTCAATTCTAAAAGTCACGCTGACAGTACTGGCTCCTTAGCCAAATCTGTTCCAGTGTGCAAATTCAACTCTAAAAGTCACGCTGATAGTACTGGCTCCTTAGCCAAATCTATTCCAGTGTGCAATCCCACATTCAAAAGTCACGCTGACAGTACTGGCTCCTTAGCCGAATCTGTTCCAGCGTGTAATTCTAAAATCAAAAATCACGCTAACAGCTCTGGTTCTTTAACCAAGTCTGTTTCAGCGTGTATTTCATCAGAGAAGAATAGCTCCTTAGTTATCTGGGGGTGGTCTTCCACACAAAGTCCCTTCGAAAAGGAATAACTCTTTAGTTGTTTCTTCTACTCCTGTAGTTTTTACTTCAGGAACAGCTTTGACTGATACTTTTGTTAGTCAAAGGAAAGGAGATGGTCTTTTGACTACTCTTCCTTCTGGACATTCTATGTCTCAACATCTGAATGAGTCTAAGAAGAAACATTCCTTAATGTCTTCTTCTTTGATTTCTTCAAATTGGGCACAGAATCTGTCCATTAAAGAGGGTCTATTACCAACTCCTAATCAAAGGAGTGGTTTAACTCTTCCTTCTCTGCAAATATCCAGATCAATGGAAGGAAAACTCCATGTTTCCAAAATTAATATGTTACCTTCCACTGATTTAAGAACAAAACTCAGCACTTCTGGTGTTAAGAAACCATACCAATTGGATATGAAGATAAAAGATCCAGATGCAGAGTATGCAAGAAATTATGTGGCTCACATTAATCACTCTTTGTATAATCAAGAGCCATCAAGACCCAAGAACAGGAAGTATACTCCTCAATCTTCACAAACAGATTTACGGGAATATCTTCAACAGAAGAGAAGGAGTAATTCTATATCAAAGGAACATGCTGAATGTGACTTCTATCCAAGAGTCATAATTCAGTGCAGATGTGAATCAACAGTTCAAGACCATGGTGATCATGAATGTGACTTCCAGCCAAGAGTCACAATGCAATGCAGATGTCAAAATAAACGACAGTCTGTATGAACCTATGCCTGATGAAGATGAGCCTTTGTTTGCCTCCGTCAACATGACTTCTCGGGACACCGGGGGTAGAGTTGATAGTCCAGATGGAGTATATAGAAACACCAGAGCAAGAGTCCTGGCTTCTAGTCAAAGAAATTTGATCCCTGAAATTGATTCTGAATTTCTTGGAGAATCTAACTTCCCACCTCTTCCTATTGGGGGTAATTCTCCTATAGTTGACTTTGATACACGAAGCAATAATTCAGAGCATACAACATCTACTAGTTCATCAATAATCCCTCATACAGTCACGACTTACATGGTTGATGGGAATACTGATGAACCTTCTTCTTCCCTGACTCCTCAAGATCAAAGAATTGCTTCTTTGGAACAGCAAATGAAGACTATAACTGACACAATGAAGTCGATGTATAAACTCATGACAGCTCAGTTGCAAAATCGACAGACTGTATCAGATGCCATACCAGTTGATACTGATATAAGTCCAGTACAAGTTCCTCCAGCAGTACAATCCAATACTCCTGGACCAGCTCAACCAAATCCTAGTCTCTCTGGAGCTGGGGGTAGTGCTTACAATGCTGTTCCTCCTCCCAACTATTCTCTACAAGCCACAACTCCACAATCTTCGGGAGTTGTCTCTGAAGAATTGAAAAATCTCAAAACTCAATTCGAGGCATTCAAACAGAAGGATGGTTTAGAAAGGTTAGGCATCAAGCAGCCTTATCCGATAGAATGGAAGCAAGTATCATATCCTCCTAAATACAAGCCTCCTACTATCTCATTCTATGATGGAACCACTTCTCCAAGTCAGTATTCAATCACTTTGAAGTGATGACTGATCAACTACAACCAAGTGATGCCCTCCTTACTCGGGTATTTATTGGATGTCTCAAGGGAACGGCTTATGAATGGTATAGGAGTCTCCCAGATGGGAGTATTACCTCATTTGCTGGTTTCAAACAGATGTTTCTTGAAAGGTTCTATGAAGGGCTTAATGACATGACTATGTCTGCTCTTATTAGAATCAAGCAGAAAAATAATGAATCTACAGAGGAATACATTGAACGGTTTCGAAGAGAAGCTCTGAAGATGCCTCTTGGAACTCCTGATGCTGTCACCATTGACACGTGCAAATCAAACTTGTTGCCAATCATCAGTATGTGGACAGGGTCCACTCAATTTCAAGATTGGCCTTCCTTCATAGTCAGTGCTAAAGCTGCAGAAATCAGTGCTGAAACCTTCAAAGGTTTAGGAGTGCAGATGACTCCTAAAGAAACAGGACAAGGTGCTAACAATAAAAATAATGCTCGCAAAGGAAAAGAAACTCTTGAAGTTAATCTTCAGAGCAAAGATGCATCAAATGTTCAAACTCCTGCCTCTACAACTCAACAATCAAGAACACCTCGCCCCAGAGAAGAATATTCTTTTGATGACGACGATGTCCTTGGTTCTTTGAATGTCTGCTGAAAGGTAATAAAATACAATTACCAGAGATCAAGAAACCTGATGAAGCTGGTAAGACAGATCATCCTAAATACTGTCCATATCACAGAATGCTGGGTCATACAATTCGTACATGTTATGTATTGAAAGGAAAGATCCAAGAAATGATTAAATCTGGAGCTATCTCTCTTACTCCAAAAGAGAAGACCGTCACCTCCAACGTCGTCTCTATGCAATTTGAAAATTTCCCTCCTCAACTCCTTGAAAGTGGGATTGTTCCTATTCCCAAGGCAACTCTTGACATAGTGAATCTTCCTCCTCCACAGTCTGAAGGATTAGTGCCAATCACTTTGGAAACAGGGGAAATCATGTGGATCCATCCTGATCTAGTGGCAGATTTTGAATCGCCTTCTCCTCAAAAGATTTCTTCTCAAAAATCCAAGAAGGCTGGAAAGATCAAGTCATGTCATATGACTTCTCTTGGGTCTACCTCTGACACAGAGCCAAAAGAAAAAGAAGAAGCACTTGTTAGTGCTACTCGAACAGGGAAACCTTACCTAAAGGATTATTCTAAAAATCCTGAAGATCCTACTGATATCCCTTCAGATGCTAAAGATGCTCCTAATGTTCCTCCCGAAGAAGAACCATCTACTGAACCTGTTCCTCCCAAGCCTACGGCTCTGGAGAAAGGCAAACAACAGGCTCGGTTTGATAAGCCAATCAAGAAGTCTTCTCCTCTTGGACTTCAGAAGCCTTACAACTTTGACATTTTGGCTCAGCTTGCTAATACTCCAGCTAGAATGTCCCTTTTTGAACTTCTACGTCTTTCCAAAGAGACTCGGGAGACATTAAGTGAAGCACTTCTACAAGCTGACTCTTGTCTTGCACAATTGAAGAAGCCGGATGCGGAACCTGCCACTTGCTTACATTGCAACAGTGTACTGGAGATTATCCCAAATATGACCTTTTCACAAGACGACATGTTACTGGAGGATAATCGACATGACCGACCTCTCTACTACACTGGTTATATTGATACGATGAAGATAGATCGTATTCTCATTGACCCAGGGCCTGCTATAAGCATAATGCCAAAGAGTTTGTTGGATGAACTAAAAATCCCTCTTCACAAGCTCTCCAAGACGGTTACTACTATCTTGGGATTCAATCAAAGCCGAAGTGAGCCTTTGGGAAAGATTCATCTGAAGCTTCAGATAGGTGATTTCAGATCTAAAGTCACTTTCTATGTGATCGAGATCGCGGGATCCTATAATCTTCTTCTGGGGAGGCCCTTTCTTTCATTTTCAGTGTTACGGATCAACAATGTTGCTTCTACCGCATATAATCCAGCAGCTAACGGATTGGCAGAAGCTTTCAACAAGACTATCATCAAACTCCTAAAGAAGTTTGTCTCCACTAACAAACGTAATTGGAGTGACAAGCTCGGGGAATGTTTGTGGGCTTATCGCACTACAGTCCGTAATGCCACTAAGTGTACACCTTTCTCTCTGGTGTACGGATCTGAGGCTGTTCTCCCATTAGAGATTCAAATTCCTTCTTTAAGGATAGCAATCGCTAATGAACTTACCTCAGAAAATAATGATCGTCTTCGACTTCAAGAATTGGAGGCTCTGGATGAAAAGCGGTTATCTGCTCAACAGAATATTGAATTCTATCAAGCTAGAATTTCAAGGGCTTTTAACAAGAAAGTCAGAATTCGAACATTTCAGAAATGAGAACTTGTGCTTACTGTCAGACGCCCGATGACTATGACACACATGAGTAAGGGCAAGTTTGATGCAAAATGGGAAGGTCCATTCATTGTCAATAAGATCTTTTCTAATGGGGCTTATCAACTCACTACTCTAGATGGTAAAGCCACTATGATGCCCATCAACGGCAAATTCTTGAAGAAGTACTACGTTTAATATTTCTATCAAGATTGTCCTCCCATCATTCTCCAGCTGTTTCATTGTTCTTTCCGAAGAATCATTCTGATATCTATTATCCCCAGTGGAAATAGGTATTCTACTTTGTATCGTTTTCTCAACAAATTTGATATCCAGAAAATCATGTCCACATTACCTCTGAATTTTCTATCTCAATATCATATTTATGAAAATGATATTTAGTCTTTCTGATTTCTGAGTCAAAAGATCAATGAATAAAGGCAAAAATACAAAGTGGGAAGGATATATCGTAAACAAAGTTTCCTTAAACGGAGTTTATTTGAGACAAATTCCTCAAGAAAAAGAGTACATCATCATGGAAGATCACTGTAATCCCTTTCATATTTGGGACGAGGACCACATACATAATCAGCAAAAGAATTGAGTACATCTTTTCCTGACCGCACCAAGAATTGACAGGCAGCCAGCCTCATTGCTTCTTCTTCTTCGGTTTCTCCTGGTTCGATCAGGAAGTCCAGGATATCTTTTGGCGGCTTGGGAGTAGACGAGCTTTCGCCCATTTCCTTCTTCTGCGGAGGTGGATGTTCTTTAACACCTTCAGTAGCTTCAAGGGCGACTTCAGCCTTCTTTATATTCTCTTCAGAAGATATTGTGGATAAAATATGATCCTTCTATTCAAATATATGCTCTATTTATAGGCATATGGTTACAAGGATCGAAGGGACGTATTCTTTCCCGATATTCAGTTCATCCATTCATTTCTCACATTCATCCGACGTTTCACATGTTCTTTAATACTTGACGGTTCGTCCGTTCATTTATTACATTCACTCGACAGTTCATCTGTTCATCGTTTCCTAACGGTTCATCCGTTCATAATCTTCTATCAGTTCATTAAGTGAGGATTCGTTATTTATCATGTTTTCATAACCTCTGAATCAAATCCGAATCTACTTACTCATTTGTCATGTTTTGACCTCTACATAGAAATCAATCTATTTTCTTTCGAGTTCCTATATATTATCATGTCCATAATACCTCTGATGATATTATATACTCTAAAACAGAAAAAATGATTTTATTATCTATCATGTCCACAATTCATCCACAAATACAAATCATTGAGCATAGAAGAATTGTCATTTCCATTCCCATTTCACCACAAAAAGTCTATTACATTTTCTTAGACTTTCCTACAAATCATAATGGAAATCTATTACAAATCTTGGATTTTCATTCTATGTACAACTGAGATCTATTTCTTCTTGGATCTTCTCTGGCAATCTCGTTGTTTGTGGCAATTCCTGGGTGTCCAGCAGGAATCAAACTCTGGTCTTATCTCTCAGACGAGAGGAGAACCACAGAGTAGGGCAACACGAAAACGTGTTGCTGCCAATACAACTGGTGGATGGGGGTAATCTCTCAAGGAAGACAGGAATGTATCCAAACCTTGGGATACAATTCTTGGTTCTGCCTTGAAAGGAACTCTACTACCCAATCTCTCGGTAGTAGAGTTGACTCCACCATCCAACTCTCGTGTATAAAGGCTCTTCCTACCATCTAAGGAAGACCCTTCTATCCCACGAAGAGTTCTGAGTTGTCTGATTTACGCGTCAAAAGCGTATGAGCTCCCTGATGTAGATGTCAGCAGGATATTCTCCACAGCATCCACATCCCCAATGCCAGTTCTGAAGAAAATTTTCAGCCAAAATTCTGCAAGAAACAGTAAAGAAAAATCAGCCAACAGAAACTGGCCAAGCAAAGACAGATGCATTCTGTTCATTTCAGGAAGATGAATTTGTCTTTAGCAAACAAAAAAAATTCGATGCGTGTATATTGAACTTACCGCTGAGTTTGCTGCTAAGGATTGACAGACCCATGTCTGACAGCGTGCACAGAAGTCGAACATCAGACAACATGGCTTTCCTATTTTCTTCTCACAGAAAATTCATTCTCAGAAGAGAGGAAGAAGAATGGGAAGATGAGTTTGCGTGGAGTTCATCCATCTATTTAAAGGGTCAAGTGCAGGTCTATTCTTGGAAAAGATCCGCATAAATAGCGCTCGTAAATTGTGGAATAAGTGTCACGTGTACTTCGGGAGACCGTGCAACATTGAAAACAGTCAAAATGTGCTAATTAATATTCTTCATTAAAAGGCACGCAGATCAAACACAAAAGTTGTACTTCATTCTTTAAACAGGCACTGATGGCCTTACAAAAAGACAAAAAAGTGCAACAAAAGCGTAGAAAGTTACGTCCTATTTTCCAGCGCGGCTAAATTTGATGCCTAATGTCATAACCTTAAATTTTCTATTTTTCTTATTTTGGTATTTTACTTACTTTCAACCATTCAAAAAACTATTTTCCTAAAATTATTTCTCAATATGTATTTATAGTGTAAATTGGATAAATCAACTTTTTCAAATACCCCCCCCCCCCTGCAAAATTTATTTTGCATCCTTGCATAGGAGAGTATGTGGCTTTCATGCATGGGGGAATTGCCACATGGCATTCCCTTCTCATGACAATGCCCCATGGGCATTTTGGTCTTTTCCCCTCTCCTTTCATTCTTTTATTTGGAAGAGGAGAGAGAAGCAAACCATTCTCTCCTCCTTCCTTTCCTGGTGAGCTTCTCTCCCTCTCTTTCTTCTTCTTCTCATCTTCTCCTTTCTTCCTTCCTTCTCCTTCTTCCCTCTTCTCCCTCTTCCCTCTCTTTTCCTTACTGCTGCTGCCGCTGCTTTTGTTGCTGCTGCCGCTGCTTTTACTGCTGCTGCCGCTGCTTTTGCTGCTGCTGCCGCGGCTGCTGCCGCGGCGCTGGCGCCGCCGGCGGTCGGCCGCCGGCCGACCACCACACCCCCTCCTTCCTCTTCTTCTTCTTCCTCTTCCTTCCTTTCAACTCCCTTCCCATTCTCTTCAATTTATTGGTAAAATAATTTAGGTTTTGATTTTAACCCAAAATTTCCAAATTTGTGCCCTAGGTTTCTAATTTGGGTTTTGGGGAGATTCTCTAAGGAGCACAACTAGAAGCAAGGCAAGTCCTCCTTCCCCTTCAATTTTCTTTTCTTTTGGCAAATTTGTATGCAAACATTTAAAGAATAGGAAATTGGTATTACTAATCATAAAAATTTCAGTAATTAAATTTAGGTTTCTTATGTGTCCACATACTTGACAATATGCAAGAAGCATAGGATACATAGAAGTGAACCTAGTGGTTGATGCATATAGAAAGATATTGTGTCTTTACTAATTATATTAAATTTATATTCTAAATTTTATATATGTCACTAACCCTTTTTACTAATTGCACAAAACTTTTATCCTTGATTCAAGTTGTATGTTTACACGTATTTAGCTCTTCAACTCCTAGTCTAATTATGTAATGTAAGGTTTTGGACATCACTTGCATATAAACTTGAAGTACCGAGTCCAATTTAAACAAGTTATTCAAGTATTAGTATTACATGTGTTTTTCTTGTCACGTGAAATTCTGTCCATATTTCTTTTATACCAATATTTGAGACAATTTCATCCCTACCTAGTTAAAACTAGCGTATTTTGGATAACTGACATATATAAGACATTAATATCAAGTTTTTAGATTTGTTGTAGACTTTAAATCTCTTGGTAATCCAGTTATAATCGATACTTGTCCACGTTCTATTAAAATCAGCATTATAAAATGGAATTTACGCATATAAATGTGGTTATATAAATTTTTTTTTTAAGTCTTTAGATAGTTTAATTATAACTATAGGCTTACGTATACGATCCTTAGGCATTTGACTCTTTACATATCAGGTGATGTCAACTACAATTAGGGTTGTAGTAATATTTCTTTCCTTGAAAATGTGTTTCTCTAAGGACTAACGATTTGTCTTTGACTTGTGTTATTAGCAAATCACAAGTAGCTAGCAAACATTGCCAAATTAAAATAGCATTGGGTAAGAAAACTTTTAATTTATTATATGGTTATATACATATATGCGTGTGTACCGGTGTTGAGGGTTGCTCCACCGAAGGGGTCGGCGTACCCGTTTATATTTGCGTGTTGCCGGTGTTGAGGGTTGCTCCACCGAAGGGGTCGGCGTGCCCGTATATTGTTTCTTTGTGTTTACTTGTATCGGATTAATTTCCGGGTCAGTAAATACAAAGGAGACTCTGCCGAAATTTTTGAGAATTTCCTGAGTTGGTCTATTTTCGACAAACTCGGATTTCTTGGAAATTTGACTCTAGTTCTAGACCGTTTGAACCATCCATCTCCGACCTATAATATCGGAGGGATTCTTGGAATCATGTCCACTTGGACATTTCGGAATTTTTCCTTGTTTTCAATATTTCTTGGACTACTTTAGTTTCAGAAAAGACGAAACTAATATAGAATGCGACTTGACCTCTAAGATTTCCGTTTGGGAGATAGTTTCCATGAAGTCTAAATGTTTAGAATAGGTTGCATGGGGTTTTTTGGGAGAGAAACCGTTGGATCACACCTGGCTGACTTCTTTGCAATATAATTTTCAATTTCGTACTGATCAGTCCCTGATACGGTGTTCGTACGGCCGTGCGAATATCCGGGGTGAGGCTTAGCTCACTTTATTGAATCGCAATTGGACATCCAGGCCCTGAGTTTCAGCTCAGCTATCCATTTGCACATTACCCTGAGTTTCAGCTCAGAACATTTGTTAATTCATTAGATATCCAGGCCCTGAGTTCAGCTCAGCTCTCTAATGAATGGGTTCGATATTCTTGGAAAAGTCCAAGTCATACGAACTTCTTGATTATAACACATGATGCGATGACTCGACCCAGATGATTCGGAAACCACTCATGATGTTATCTTGCTTGTAATCACATCAATATGTGATAGTACAGACGGCTGGAGAATCTAAGCACCAACCCGTTTTGTACGAGCCTGATCCCGGACAAATGGGGTTATTGTTGAGATGCTAGGCGAGTGTGTGTGATCCAGAAAGTTTCTCTAAATTGCATGTAGGTTTAGAAAGATCTTGACGTGTCCTTTGTGACATTAATCTAAGAATTATTTATTTCTTAACGGATATCACAAGGTAATGAGTTAACTTGCTCCAAATGTTATACCTTGTTTTCACTTGCTTTACCATTTCATATTTATACCGCCTCCTTTGACTGAGGACTTGCTCGTCGTATTGACGACCTAGTTTTGTTCACTAGGGATTGTTGAAGAACAGGATGGGGAACAGGCATACACTGAGGCAGAACTTTATGAATGATGTAGGACTGAGGGTTGTAGCTTTATCCTGGGAACCTCATAGCTATGACTTATGTATTTTGAAGAAACATGAATGCAATATGTAAGTTTGTATTTTGAAGAACAATGAATCCAGAATGTAAATATGTGTTTGATGATGAGACTTGAATTATGTTGTAACATTTTGGGATAAATGAATGTTATGCTCTTTTGTGGAAAATTGTATTATTTCCTTAACTCTATGCCTACCTAGGACCTTACAGGCGACAATCGCGGGATACAATTGGGTTCATGTTGTATGGTCGCGTAGCCTGGGGATGTTGTACGTACTCGGCTCGCCGTATCCTGGGAGCGGGGCGTGACACCTAACTCCTCTACGCTCTTAACTCCCAGGCGATGCAACAGAGTCTCGAGCATTTCACGCTTCTCCATAAGGCTCCGCCCATCAGAAGAAGACGAGCCATCCAATCCAAAGTAGCTCAAGAGATTCTTGGCTAACTGCGTGGAGTCGTCCTTGAGCTCGATGACGACAGGTTCGGGTTCTTTGCCCCCAAAAGTGGGGTCACCATGGGAACAAAAGCCCAACTTGCGTGCTTCCTCTTCGGCTGCTTCCTTTGGGGTCATATTTTCGAGAGATGAATGTCAAAACTGAGAATCTCTTCCTGTTTATATAACAGATTTCGTCGACAGTTCATATTCCACCATAAATTGGACGCAATCAGTCTCGAAGAACGAAGAGTCATTATGACATTTAATAAGTTCATTTGGATGTTTTCAAAGAACTTCGAAGTCTTTTCGACTTCCGAAAAATTTTGGAGCCATCTCAGCGTGACTTTAACTCATTTCATCATCTTTATTTTCAAAGTATTTCGAAAATATTTTATCATTTTTCGAAAACTTTGAAGGGGGTTTTGTAGGCCTCAAAAAATGAAGTCACGCTGAGTTGATCAGAACAAGTCACGCAGAGTGATCCAAGAAGCAGCACAAAAGATACGCTAAGTTCTGCCTGTCCATCTCCTTTAGAAATCACGCAGAGACAGCTCAGCCATACGTCAGAATCATAATGACTGACAACACAGCAGTCGAGAAACGTCTCCTCGTATGCCACGTATGCACAGAACTCGAGAGATCATCGCCGTCTTTTGCGTGATTTTCGAAATCTTCCTTAGCAAGACTCACTCTTCACCAAGTTGGCGTGGCTTTGGGTCTTATCTTCATTTAATGCGGCTGACAATATAATCAATGTCAGAGATTTTGTGTCAGACGAAGCGTGCCAAATCAAGACAGCTGGCGGTTTGCGTGGATTCTGAACCTTCTCCTTCCTCAAGTTTGCGTGGATTTTTGAGTTATTCTTCTCAAAGCCTGCGTGAATTCTAAAGTATTCTTCTTCAAAGCTTGCGTGGATTTCGCCTTCAACGAGTCTGCGTCAACGAAACTGCGTGGATTTTTGCCTTCAGCAAGACAGCGTGGATTTCATTTCAACTGGAGTACGTGACAGCCATGCCACCGATCTCTCTCTCGCGTGCCCAGTAACTTGCACACGACCCATGCACTAATGCCATGTGTCCAACAGTTACGGGCCACGTCCAGTAACTACTCACTAACCCTGCGTGTATTTAGAGTCTGCGTGACTTTTCAAATGCACCAGTGGTGAGGTAGTTATCTTTTCAGTTACTGTTTTGACTCTATAAATAGAGTTCTTTTTCTTATTCATTGTACAGATACATTGATATCTACTGTCAAAATTTTGAGAGCTTTTCTTCTTCGCATAGTCCAAGGGATAAAGCGATCGTCTTCTAGATCGGATTCCTACAGTTGTAATTTTCCCAGAAACACAACAAATAAAGAGAATTTCTTTATGGAAAACATCGAACAGGCAAACAACGCTTCGGTCTTGAACTGAGTAGATAGCCGTTCTTGATCATGTCCAAGAGTCCGAGATATCCTGACTAGCTCCATATATCGAGACAGAGTTTGATCAATTATTAAAATCAGTTTGACCATATGACCAATGGGCCAACAATCTCCCCCATTTTGATAATTGACAAACTATGAATGATACAACATCTTTTGAGATAAGATACCACAAAAATTGTTCAAAATTGTTCAATCCCTGTATTATTCTCAAAACAAATGTTAGATTTTTTTCTCCCCCGCTGTCACTTAGCAAAATAATTGCGAAGAAATAGGCTCCCCCGCAATTAATGCATAAGCTACAACAGTGAAAAAACACAATAAAATAATATCTCATGCAGTGAGAATATACAAGACATAACAGAGAAGTATTTCATAGGGAGTTTATAATATATAAGCAGATAAAAATGCTATAAAGAATAAATAAACTGATATGAAAGATAAACTACGCATCCCATAAAAATAAAATGATGTTCAAGAGACATCAAGAAATATCCAGTACAAGTCCTCAAAAAAAAACTGATAATAAAAGCTAAAAAGAAACTTGGAATGTCGGAGCATTTCCAAGTGTACAGTAAACAATAACTAAGTCTCAAAATCAGCTAATACATCATCATCACATCTCCTCATCATCCTCATCATCATCAGCAGCAGCATGACCGGCATGTCCAGAAGGACCAGCTCTAGAAGTACCAGCGCCGGAAGTGTGAGTGGCGCCAGCGTAAAACTCACCGACATAGTCTCGAGGAGGGACACGAGCAGTACGATACCAATCATAAGCGTTACCGGGCTGAAAGTAGGCATGAACAGCCTCATCCTCACAGCGGTAACTAGAAAAGGCTGGATCTCTAGGAATAGAACCGGCAGAATGTCCAGTCTGAGCAAATCGGAGATCAGCTAGAGAACTTGCTATCGCCTGATAACGAGTGACATCGCGGAACTCACGTTCGCGGGCCATATCCGTCATCGAGATGTGCAAATCAGAAAGATGCTGGTGTATGCCATCAAAGGTCATGGCATATTGCTGAGTAGGTGGAGGAGGTGGAGCAGTAGGAAGAGCAGAAGCAGTCATACTACGACGAGATAGCTTAAGAAACTTGGGCTCAGGGTCTTGAGTACAAGTTGACAGATCAATATCAAAACGCTGGAAGATGCGTGGGAGAATCATCGCATAAGAGAGATTTCTATCTCTTGCACGACAACGTCCCATCATCTGGATAATAGTCTTAGGGGCAGAAAAAGGAATTCCCTTAAGAATATGATACATAGCAGACAGCTCAAGTGATGTGACATCATCCTTTGAAGTAGACTTCGGAAGGAGAGTGGAGTAGATGATGCGATGCAATTCATAACTAAACAAGTTCAAGTTATTGGCCTTGAACTTTCCAGAGCGAACTCGATCAGGGGCACAGAGTTCAGCTTTGAAACTAGCAAGTGTCGTGCCGTCGGGGAAATCAAATTCAGTGATATCATCAAGCGGTGCACCTTCGTTAGAAATACCAAGGATTTCCGCTAAGAGGACATCATTGAACTCGATATCTAGTCCGCCAACACGAGTACTTACGTCAAACGTGTTTAGTACGATATTGCAATAAAAAAAGTCTAATGGCATTAGTAGCTACCGGGAAACAAAGTTTAGCAAAGTGTTGTAACCCTAATGCCTCAAAATAAGGGCGGTGATCTGAAAACACAGTCCATTTGATAGGAGCGCCTGTGCATATGGATCTCATAGAAAAGTCTCCATACCACAGAAGGGCTTGATCTAGGGTTTGAAAATAAAATCCATCGAACGCGCCATCGCTCGATTGAACTGGCGAAAAGAGGGAATCCGTGTGTGGATTTGAAGATGATCCTTCCTCACCAGGATTGGTCGTCTTCTTCCTCTTGAAGGGGTTGAATCCCTTAGGCATTGTGCAAATAAAGTAAATATGCACGAATTTGGAAGGAGGAGAAATACGGAGTTATACCTCCCGAGATTCAAGTATGCTGTAGAGGACAACGATCTCCGCACGAATCCAAAATTTGGATGGATTTCACCACGTAGATTGGGAGAAAAGAAGTGGTGAAGAACTAGGGTTTGGAGAGCTTCGCGCAGCTGCTGTTGCTGTGGAAGAGGTTTTAGAAGCAATGAATAAGAAGAGGCTCTTGGGTTCTGGTTATATAACCAGATACTACTAACCGAACTCGGGCCGAATTCGGTCCGAACTCTGACCGAATTCGCCCAGGGGTTCTGTTAGTTGGTTTGGGCCACTTTCTTTTTTATTGACTCATTTCAAAAATTTAATTCAAAGATTAGTAATTTCAACCTTCAATTAATATAATTAATATTATTTTATAGATTAAATTTCGTTACACAGCGACTGTCTCAGATTAGCTGTAGGAGTACTGTCCCAGCTGGCAGAGGTTCACCGGGGAACGCTTACATACCGCTTCGCTTCAACCGTAGTTGTGGTGACAGACAGACTCTTTATTGGCTTGTCTCTAACACAGTTTTTGCGTATTGAAATATAATCATAAAACAAAATTAATTAACATTATTGACGTCTAAAATTCCTAATTCTCGACGTAAATAATTGAAACGATCTTCTGCTAGAGGTTTTGTGAAGATGTCAGCTAATTGATTCTCAGTGTCTATGTATACAAGGTCAATATCTCCATTCTGATGATGATCTCTAAGAAAATGATGTCGGATCTCGATATGCTTAGTACGAGAGTGACATACTGGATTCTTAGTCAAATTGATAGAACTAGTATTATCACAGAAAATGGATATATGTGTAAAAACCAATCCATAGACTTCTAAGGTTTGTTTCATCCACAAAATTTATGCACAACAACGTCCTGCGGCGATATACTCAGCCTCTGTTGTTGATAGAGCTACAGAATTTTGCTTTTTACTAAACCAAGAGACTAGAGCTTTTCCTAGGAAATGACATGTGCCGCTGGTACTTTTTCTATCTACTTTGCATCCGGCAAAATCAGTATCGGAATAACCGGTTAGGTCAAACGACGTAGTTTTGGGATACCATAAGCCGACAGAAGAAGTGCCTTTAAGGTATCGAAAGATACGCTTAACTGTGCACAGATGTGATTCCTTAGGATTGGCTTGAAAACGAGCACATAAGCAAACACTAAACATAATGTCTGGTCGACTGGCAGTTAAATAAAGTAAGCTACCGATCATATCTCGATACTTACGTATGTCGACAGGTTTGCCTTGTTCATCAATATCAAGCTTGGTTGAAGTCGCCATTGGAGTGCTAAGTGGCTTTGTTGCTTCCATGTCGAATTTCTTTAGTAGATCTTTTGTGTACTTAGCTTGATTTATGAACGTCCCATTGTTGGTTTGTTTGATTTGCAGTCCGAGAAAGAACTTCAGCTCTCCCATCATGCTCATCTCAAACTTATTCTGCATACACTTTGAGAATTCTTGACAAAGAGATTCATCAGTAGATCCAAAGATAATATCATCTACATAGATTTGAATCAAAAGAATATTATTATTCAAAGACTTTATAAACAAAGTAGTGTCAACATTTCCTTTTGAAAAACCGTTATCAAGTAGAAAATGGCTTAGACGATCGTACCAAGCACGAGGGGCTTGTTTCAAACCGTATAAAGCTTTCTTCAACTTGAAAACATATTCAGGAAATTTGAAATCAGTAAAACCGGGTGGTTGAGCTACATAAACCTCTTCTTTTATAAAACCATTTAAAAATGCGCTTTTGACATCCATTTGAAATAATTTGAAATTATGAAAACATGCAAATGCACATAACATGTGAATGGATTCTAATCTCGCAACTGGGGCATAAGTCTCATCGTAGTCGATATCTTCTACATGATTGTATCCTTGAGCTACGAGTCGAGCCTTATTGTGAGTCACTAAACCATTCTCGTTCAGTTTATTTCGGAATACCCATCGGGTGCCAATGACCGGATGATCAATAGGCTTGGGAACAAGTTCCCAAACTTGATTCCGTTCAAATTGGTTTAATTCCTCTTGCATAGCATCTATCCAAAAATTATCACTACATGCTTCATCAATATTTTTGGGTTCAAACTGAGATACAAAAGCAACACAAGAAGCTATATTTTTATTAGAGGAGCGAGTACTTACACCTTTGGTAATCTCACCAATTACCAAATCCTTTGGATGATCAGCCGTAAACTTCAATCTTTTTGGCAGACTCCGAAGGTAGCTGGCTCCTGGATCTTCTCTAGGAGGATCAGCTGGTGCTTTGTTTGGTACATTGAGATCTTCGTCATTGTCATCGATTGTCGTTTGATTTAGTTCATCAAAGGTGACATTGATCGACTCTTCGATGATCATAGTTCTTTTGTTGAAGACACTGTATCCTTTGCTTTTGCCCGCATAACCTAAAAATATACCTTATCGGCCTTTTCGTTAAACTTTTCCAAATTATCTTTAGTATTAAGAATAAAACATTTACAACCAAATATTCTAAAATATGAAACTGATGGAATTCTATCAAACTACAACTCAAATGGAGTCTTCTTCGATTTGGGTCGAATTAGAACTCTATGGAGAACAAAACAAGCTGTATTGACAGCTTCAGCCCACAAATACTTGAGGAGACTAAACTGGTTTAACATTACTCTGGCCATTTCGGAGAGAGTTCTGTTCTTACGTTCCACAACTCTATTTTGTTGTGGAGTCCTAGGACAGGAGAATTCGTGTACAAAACCGTGTGTCACAAAATTGCTCAAACTCTGCATTCTCGAATTCGCCTCCATGATCGCTTCTAATACGAATGATCATGTAACCTTTTTCATTCTGTACTTTCTTGCAAAAGGTGACAAATTCCGATAATGCATCGTTTTTGCGTGTCAGAAAATACACCCACGTGTATCTAGAATAATCATCTACAATTACAAAAGCATATAGCTTACCTCCGAGGCTAGCAACTCTGCTAGGACCAAATAAGTCCATATGTAGCGATTGCAGAGGTCTAGTAGTACATACTGCGTTTACTGACTTGAATGTGGATCTGGTAGCTTTGTTCTTTTCACATTGGCTGCATACCGAATCCTTCTTGAATGTTATGTCCGGTAAACTGCGTACTAGCTTCTTCGTGGATAATCTTGAGATTGTGTCCATATTTGCGTGACCGAGTCTCATATGCCACAGATGACTCTCATCACTTTTAGCCATTAAACATCTACCTGAAATGTTAGTATCTTCCAACAAATAGAAAACATATATATTGTCTTCTCTAATACCTTCAAATATAGTATTACCAGTTGAACTATCAATAATAGTACATTTGTCTTTTACGAAGTTAATACCATAACCGTGATCAGCTAAATGGCTTATGCTGAGCAGATTATGTTTTAACTCAGTAACAAGACAAACA
Organism: Iris pallida; assembly: GCA_029216955.1. NCBI lineage: Eukaryota > Viridiplantae > Streptophyta > Magnoliopsida > Asparagales > Iridaceae > Iris > Iris pallida. The sequence goes on from JANAVB010028819.1 coordinate 4,010,626, forward strand.
TCTTTAATTACTGGATAAGGAGCTTTACCAATATCACCAATACCGATTATATACCCTTTTAAATTATTGCCGAAGGAGACATATCCTTCTTTATTCTTCTTCGACAGTGTTGCGAATAATGAAGTATCACCGGTCATATGCCGTGAACAACCGTTGTCGAGGATCCATTTGCTTTTAGCATGTGAAAGGTGTTCCACCTACAAAACAATTTGCAGATGAAACTTTTGGTACCCATTTCTTGTAGGGTCCTGAAATGTTAGCTTTTGGTATCCATGCATAAATATTTAAATCAACAAGCTTTCTGATTCTACATGCAGGAGAAATATGACCAGTGTGGCCACAATAATGACATTGTGCATGTTGAGTGTTGAAAGCTGAGTGGTGTGCATGGTTGGTAGGTTTAGGTTTTCTAGTATAGAAGAAAGCATACCTATAATCCTGTTTGGACTTAACCTTTTGGGGTAAAGGTTTGATATGGTTAGGTCTGACAGTGTTTGGTTTGGGAATGTTCCGATTATTCGGTAAGTGACACGTGTTAGGGTAGGAAGCAGCAGTCTCAGGCTGTTTTCCTAACCTAATTTTCAATCTTTTGGAAGTGTCATATAACTTAGTATAGTCAGAAGTGAGTGCTTCCATTCTGACTTGTGCACTTTGAAGACTTTTCTTCTTTTTAGAAAGTTCTTCTTTCAGTTGGTCAATAACCTTGTCTTTTTCTTCGGATAACTTGGTAGTCTCGTGTAATAAGAGCTTAATAGAAGAAATCTCATCAGACTCACTAACATTATCTTTAACCTCAGCTAGTAGGTCGGTAAGTCTTCCTATTTCACCTTTGTACTCTTTGAGTACCTTTTTAGAGGTCTGATATTTGCTACGCAGTTTCCTGTAATCACTTATCAGTTCACTGAAGGCTTCTCCTAATTGCTCAAAGGTGAAGTCATCATATGTATCAACTATAGGTTCAGAGAGTACCTGATCGGATGCCATAAAGCATACATTTGCAGCGTCTTCTGATTGTTCATCTTCTGAGTCGCTGGCTTCACTTTCATGCCATATGCTGGTATTGGCATACTTTCGAAATGTTGATCTCTTCAGATTCCCTTTTCTCGTATCTGTTGCTCTTCTTGCTTGTGTTTGTAGGACAGTCCTTCTTCATGCGTCCTTTCTTCTTGCAGCCGTAGCAGACAGCGTCATCTTGATACCAGTTGTTGTTGTCATTGTTCTTTTTTGTCTTCTTTTCATATCTCAAGAATCTTTTGAATTTTCTTGCAAGGAGTGCTTGATCTTCAGCATCAGATTCACTGTTGTCTGAATCATCTTCAGTAGATTTTTTGTGCTGAGCTTTGAAAGCGATCGTCTTCTTCTTTGGTGCAGGCTCTTCAAAGTCTTGTAGCTCTAGTTCATGAGTGAGTAGCTTACCCATGAATACTTCAAGTGTCATAGTAGTAAGGTCGTTTCCTTCAATGATTGCAGTAGCCTTTGGAATCCAGTTCTTTGTAAGTGCTCGCAAGAGTTTACGAATCTTTTCATGGTTACTGTAATCTTTGCCTAGAAAGGACAAAGGATTTACAATATCCAAGAATCTTTCGAACATCTGAGTAATTGTTTCGTTGGGCTTCATCTTGAACACCTCATACTCTTGAGTAAGTCTGCTGACCTTTGATTCTTTGACTTGAGTTGTTCCCTCATGTGTGACTTTAAGAAGTTTTCATACTTCATTTGCAGTTGTGCAGATAGACACCCTGTTAAATTCAGTTCTGTCTAAAGTACAAAATAAAGCGTTAATAGCACGTGCGTCAAGACTGGCCTTTTTCTTTTCTTCCTCTGTATATCTGTTATGGGGTTTTTCAGTTAAAACTCCATCAACATTTATACGAGGTGGCTTTTGATAGTCATCAATAACAATAGACCATAAATCAAAGTCAAGAGATTTCAAGAAAAAACTCATCCGTGTTTTCCAATAGGTATAATTTGTACCATCAAACAGTGGAGGTCTGTTTGTGGCGTGGCCTTCACTTGCTTTACCTGTAACACCCGCTCTGATACCAATTGTAGGAACGTAATCGTAAAGCAGAATACTCTAGAGGGGGGTGAATAGAGTAGCTGCGGAATATTGCTAATTAAAAGCTTGTTAGCAGTTAGATCACAGATATAATAATAATCACAAAAAGTAAATGACAGAATTTAAAAGTGATCAGAAGGCAAACGCAAAGACAGCGATGTATACTGGTTTCCCTCTGTTGAGGACTAGTCCAGTCGGTAGAACTCTTGCTACCAGTTGAATCCACTATTTGCAAAACCGCAAGTTTTCTTACGAAGTCCTTGCAACTTCTACAACGCGAACTTTGATACGAAGAACTCGTCCAACTTCAATTGTGAAGAGTTGAATCTTCTATCAAGCCTCTGATTACATTCTCTGAAACTTCTAGACCGTACCGCACTGGCAAATCGACTAGAGGATTGTAACTGGCTTGGGATCTGAAAATTAAAGCTTGAGAAAAACTCTTTGGAAGACAGTAGGCTTTAAATAGAGAGAAGATTGAAAGTGAATGAGTGTGTTAAAATGATCGAAATCCTTCTCTATTTATAGGAGTTCCAAAGACAGAATTCTAGCAGAATTCGGGCAAAACTCGATGAGCAAATCTCGGTCAAATCCGCAACTGCAGGAGGACCAAGTTCCAAGGAATTCAAAAATCAAAACGACCACTAACCGAACTCTGGCCGAGTTCTGTCAGGGTTTGGTTAGGGTTTTTCAAAATAGATTTTGGGAAATTTTGAAAACTTTTTTGGAGCTTTTGTAAATACGAATGTTTTTCAAAACTAAGGACATTTTAAAAACATTTTGAAATCATTTTGGAATAGCCTATTTGCCAGTACGACTCGGTGTACAATGTAAGGCTATTCCAAAATGATTTCAAAATGTTTTTAAAATGTCCTTAGTTTTGAAAAACATTCGTATTTACAAAAGCTCCAAAAAGGTTTTCAAAATTCCCCAAAATCTATTTTGAAAAAACCTAACCAAACCCTGACAGAACTCGGCCAGAGTTCGGTTAGTGGCCGTTTTGATTTTTGAATTCCTTGGAACTTGGTCCTCCTGCAGTTACGGATTTGACCGAGATTTGCTCATCGAGTTCTGCCCGAATTCTGCCAGAATTCTGTCTTTGGAACTCCTATAAATAGAGAAGGATTTCGATTATTTTAACACACTCATTCAGTTTCAATCTTCTCTCTATTTAAAGCCTACTGTCTTCCAAAGAGTTTTTCTCAAGCTTTAATTTTCAGATCCCAAGCCAGTTACAATCCTCTAGTCGATTTGCCAGTGCGGTACGGTCTAGAAGTTTCAGAGTGATTGTAATCAGAGGCTTGATAGAAGATTCAACTCTTCACAATTGAAGTTGGACGAGTTCTTCGTATCAAAGCTCGTGTTGTAGAAGTTGCAAGGACTTCGTAAGAAAACTTGCGGTTTTGCAAATAGTGGATTCAACTGGTAGCAAGAGTTCTACCGACTGGACTAGTCCTCAACAGAGGAAAACCAGTATACATCGTTGTCTTTGCGTTTGCCTTCTGATCACTTTTAAATTCTGTCATTTATTTTTTGTGATTATTATTATATATGTGATCTAACTGCTAACAAGCTTTTAATTAGCAATATTCCGCTGCCTACTCTATTCACTCCCCCCCCCCTCTAGAGTATTCTGCTTTACGATTTCGTTCCTACAATACGTCCGATACAAATGTTCTTTTTTTGTTTTCATGTCAACTTTTTACCTTTTATATTTTCTACGTCTATTTATTGAGAATTTACTTTTCCTTTGTTTTGTGAAATTTCCCTTCGGGTGTTTCATTAACCATTGTTTCTATAATGGACCTTATGGAATTGAGTGGATAGATTTATAGATTTTAAGAAGTTATGATGATTGTCAAACTTGTTCTTTACTTACACCTTTAGTTGTCAACTTCATAACGATTGTCATTTAGATGCTTAATGATACTCTTTCTTGTTCCTTAATGTGTTCAATTTATCCTAATATGTTATATTTATTATCCAATGCATTTGTCAATGGGATTATGTATCTTATGATACACCGTACAATATGAGACGATAGATAATCCAGCAAATCGATACACAATACTAATCACGATATGAAAACATATTTCAATATCAATAACTGGTTAGCGCTGATATAACATGTATAGTGTTAACCTTCCTAACCTCTCTATATTTCCAAATTAGATGAAAAGCCTAGCCTCTTGATTTCTTCTATCTCGTCATCTCTAGAAACGACCTAGACAGATGCAACAGCCACTATTATGTATTTTCTTCTTCTACACCATCCGCTAATGATACTATCATGTATTTTCTTCTTCTACACCATCGATGAGACCATCATCTTCTCCTCTGTCCTCTCTTGACTTCTCCTTCTCGTCCTCTAACGACAACGGCCCTACATCTCCAGCAACAACCATTAAAACGGTAAGAGTGCCATGGGGGTCGAACGGCTGAAAGCCTGAGACAAGATGTAGAGCGGTCTCTTTTTATCCAGCGAGCGGCTAAACCATGAGAAAACTCATACCAGCTCCAGGCAGCGAGCTCCGAGCGAGCGTACATTTAAACTAAAATACTTATCATTCCCGTGCAGCCACCGCAGTGTTGTAAAAATCCCTCTAGGCGGCCGACTAGTCCCCGACTAGTCGCTAGTCGGCCGCCGCCGACTCGACTAGGGGCTAGTCCCCGACTAGTCACTTGTCGGCCACCGTCAACTCGATTAGGGGCTGGTCCATCCAAAAATTAGCCAGATTGGTACTAGTCTGGGCTGCCGTCGACTTCGTCAAGGCAGCCGTCGTCGACTCTTTACTTTGTTGCTGTCTTTTTCTATTTTTGAAAAAAGTGACTAGCCTACTCTTTTTTATTTTTACTTTTGCTTTGTTATCTCTTTGCTACTGTTGTTGTGGCTCTTTTTTTAATTTTTGCTTGTTACTTTTTTTTGCTTTTGCTTGCTACTGCAGTTGTAACTCTCCGTGCAAAATAGTAAGTTGTTAACATATTATTTAAATATTTATCGAAATAGAAATTTATGCAAAATAATGAATAAGAAAACGCACTGTAGTCTGCGATAATTAAAAGTTCAACAATTAACATATTATTTTTTAAAATATTTTTATAACATATTACATATATATATATATATATATATTCATTAAAAATTCTAAACCGACTAATCCGACTAGTCCCCGAGTAGTCCCCGAGTAGTCCGATTAATCCGTAGTCCCCATGAACCGACTAGCGGCCGACTAGCGATTTTTACAACCTTGGCCACCGCGAAACAAAAAATATTGTATGCAACTTTTTTGCTTTTGAAATTTTTTTATTACTTTTTCGTTTTTTTATTTATAATCATGTTCTTTCTTTTCATATAATTTACTTATCATAGTGTAAAGATAAGTAGATCAATTATGATGTTAGTTATTACCTTAATCTATAGATAAGTTGATCATTTCTTATATTGCGTTAATACCTTCAGATAATAATATTGTCTCGTTAAATTACATATATAAACTATTTAGGCCATTTGAGATGATACATATAGATTTTGTGTAAACCATTATTTATAAAGTATATATTTAAGGGGTCGGATATGGACGTCCTATATTTTAATTTATCAATGGCATGACTTCCTGCATCCCATTTGTAACATGCTGAACCCCAATCTGACATGCATTTGACATCAAATTTTTAAAACCTTGGTCCCAGGTCCCTTTGCGACACATGACATGCGACACATGTGATAACAAAAAGTTTTACATAATAATTATGAAAAACAATAATATAATCATTTACACCGTAGCATCATTGTATATGAATATGAAAGTATTAAGATATTAGTTAAATAATTAACCTGAAGAAGTGCAAGCGCATTGCAAACTCGATTTGATGCAGGTGGAGACAATGCTGGAGGTGAAAGTGCAGGGTATATTGAAACTATCTCCTGCACAAATAGGAGCAGACATTGCTTATAATAAATATGTTGAAGTAACTGCCTTCAACTCTTAGTGTATCTAGAAACAAAAAGTACGGCTAGAAACAGTGCATCAAATCTCAAATACAGTCGCCAATTGACTCAACAAGATGACTGATGACCACCACACATCAGAACAAAGTAAAAACTATAACAAGTTTAAAATGTATCTTATCCTGTAATTTACCAAGAAAAGTTTACTAAGCCGCGAGGAGCTCCTTACAACTCCTATCCAACCTTAAGATCGCTTTCGAACATAAATTTGAGAGTACTTATAATTGATGTTTCTGGTGGTTTGAGTCTTAGTTGTCAGAATTGGGAGCAAGTGGTAGAAATCCAGAAGTGGAGTGCTTAGAACCTTGGGATGCAGAAGGACTCAAAAGATACTATATGATTTTAAAAGATTTTGCAATTTAAAACATATCCTGTCATTATCTACTTTTGAAGTTCATGAAAAAGGAATCAACAGAGTAAAACATCATCATTTAATTGACCGACATATAATTTTGAGAATAGATAATAGCAGTAAAAGGTGCTTATCTCAAACAAGTTAGGAGCATCAAGGAACATAGTCCGCACTATTGGCATACATATCAGTCGTATCGTATCGGTTTTGACATGTTCGAGTCCGATACCGGCATATACTGATGTTGGGGCTGTCTTTCTCAACCAATTCAACATAGAAAAAAAAAAGAGTAATATGGAGAAAAAATGTCAAGACAATTATTCGATTGCCGAAGATGGACATGTTACAATGTGTCGATAATATATATAACATTATCGTTTGTCAAAGTTTTTGAACTTTGTATAAATGCACAAAATTCATCCACTTTAATACTATGTTATCAAATCTATCTATTGTGCATATACTATGTCTAAAGGAAAGTAAATAAACAATAGTATATATTGCTGGACGATTCAACAATGTTGAATATATTTCCATTTAAAACTAACTAGAAACATGAAATAATGTATAAACTTATATCTAAATGTATAAACTACTTTTTAGCTTTTTGTATCATTTTTAGCCTTCCAATACGAATAACCCAATACTCTAATCCGAAACCATCCAAATTGTCAGGCCCACTGATACATATACTCACATGAAGGATGTAATATCGATTCCAATACCAATACTGCGAACCTTGTCAAGGAAGCATGTAAGCGATATTGAGAAAGATTGTATAACAATTGTAACCATGAGAGGCTAAGTAATTGGTGTTGATATTTTTGTTTAAACCATTGTACAAGTTAGGCAGGGTCTTCCAAATATATCAAACCTATTTATTTTGCCACTTCCCAAGTTCTAAACTTATGCACTTCCAAAATCTACAAGTAGAAAAACTTAGATCTCTTCCTCCTCACTCATTTGAATGCATTTTGTTTGTTGCGGTGGATATTAACGATGAAGACATTTATCTTTTGAGGAGGAAGAAGAGATGACTAGTATTTGTTATATGGATGGTTCTAAAGAAGATCCTCTCTCTAGTTCAAGTGCAAGTGATGTATGAAGCTTGTGAAGTCTTTTTGTCTTTTTTGTTCTTGTGACTTCTTGGAGAATGGCATGTTAATAGAAGTTTGGTTAACATTTTCGAAAACTTGAGCATGTTTAGTATGCTAACCTACTCTATGATATATACCTCAAAATGCATAATACAGCACAAATATGAGATATTCATATTTTGTTTGAATTTTTAAGATTTTAATTGTGTATCCACGGTCCACGTTCTGGATCCTGATCCGATCTGGACCCCTTTTACGATTCTATGATCCAATCCGATCTTGGCAACATTAGCTGACATTTGCTAAATAAAAGAAAAGGAATTTTTGACATAATTATCTTCATCTATCATAATTTTAAATAAGACCCATAATCTTGTTATTTGCTTACTAAGTCCCACAAATCAATAACCCTCCGCTCTACTCTATTAATTAAAAATGAACCAAAATCCATGATTAATAGACTAAAAACTCAAATTTGTCCTCTATCTTCTTCCTACGCTTCTTCCTCTATCTTGGCACTCATTCCTTCATTTTTCTTTCCTTTTCTATTCTAAACCAAGGTTACCTAGAACGAGAACTACGATATGCTATAGAGGCCTATAGAAGCCTCAGTACGTGATACATTTAGGCTAGGTTACTTCGGAACACTTATACATATGTGATACATTCAATCGGAATGTGGAACATTTTTTAGGGACGAATATATTATATTATAAAATCAAAATTAAAATAAAATAAAATTACAGCACCAATTTAGGTCAATGGAACGTGGAAACCACGTACCAGTCCATCGGCGTACCATGTTTCGGTATCTGCGAAGTGGAATGCGAACCGCCACCTATATGGTGAATTCCGATAATGTTCTAAAACATTATAATCAACTTTTCTCATGTCAAAGCTTACTCTTACATTACTTGATTACCTTTTCAGTCATGCTCCTGCCATCCCCTACTCTACCATTGTCCTCTGTGAAACCCATTCACTTACCAAAATAAACATAAGCCATCGGAACACATCAAAATAGTTTTAAAAAAATGATAACCCATCTCGAAAGATCAAATTTTCAAGCTAAAGAATAATCACTTAGGATAGTTCAAGATCGCACGTAGAATTATAAAGTTCCAGATCATGGATGGTAGGACCTATCGTTAAAACTTCAAATGGAAATAAAAAATGGATAGTTCATATCTATACATATCATGCATAATTGAGGTATATAACATCAAGTACGTTAGCATACAATATCACAACTCATACTCAATTTTTACAAAATAACCAAACTTCAATTAGTATGTCATTCTCCAAAGAGTCACAAGAACAATAGACAAAAAAAAAAAAATCGTAAGCTTCATCCATTGCTTTCACTTGAGCTAGATAAAGAATCTTCTTTTAAAACCATCCATATAACAAATATTAGCCCTCTTCTTCCTTCTCGTCAAAAAGATATCATATTTTCTTCTTCTATCCACCGCAACAAACAAAATCAATTCGGACAAATGAGGTAGAAGATATCTAAGTTTTTTCTATTTGTAGGTTTTAGAAGAGGAAAGAGGAGAAGTTTAGATCTTAGAAAGAGGTTTGATATGTTACAAATGCCCTAATTAACTTGTATAAGGTATTTTGGAAACAAAAAAAAAATCAAATACCGGCTACCAAAATCTTGATCCTATGATCCGGACCCGATCGTGAGCCGGTGTGATTTTTCATGTGACCCGGATCGGATTGGGTCCAGTCCAACATTGGATCCGATCCAACCTGGATCGTGCGCTCCCGAATCGTGCGGCCCACGATCAGGATCATACGATTTTGAGAGCATGGCACCATGTGTCCTAATGGATCTTAAGATGTTGTTAGAGTTTCAAAAGTAGTACACAAAACATTATGGAAGAAGGAGAAAAGGAGAAGGGGTAGGAAAGGGAAGGTTCAAGTGTCAAATAGGTTAAATTATGCTCAAGTTAACAGATACCATCTTTTATTAGTTAACTTCGGTGACTCATAAAACCATTTGGGGGACGTTAAGCAAATAATAAGATATAGGGGAGTTATGTAAAAATAAGCTAGATATAAGGGACCTAAATGCAAAAATCCCGAAAGAAAAATAATACATATTAGGAACTTTTTTTTATCATAAAAGTAAGTGCTATAAAACAACAACTAAATCAGCCATGAAAATATGATGTAGAGCCACAGGTGCCTCCATCCATTAAGAGCACTACTAAGGGATAAGAATTATGTACTTCTCTAGATTTTTACACCAGTGGTTCAGTGTCATACTGAATATCTATTATAACTCAAACAGACAACAAAAGGGAGGTAGATACGCACCTGGAGGAGCGCTGCTATGGTGCCATAAGAATTCCATAACAAAGGGGCTAAATCTTGGAATATCTCCCTTTTCTGCACAAGTATTACATTATTCCAAAAGTTAAGTGGTGCACGAAAATAATAGTAGTAATACTAATAAAGTTTGCATACGAAACATTCTTTCCCCAACGAATCTGATGTTTGATCTCTACATCACTACCACTACCAAATTTGGCATGATATTTATAAAGCCAAAATCATAGTGGGTAACTATGAAACAAAGATTTCAAGTAGATGCACAAGATGAACACAGATGATGCCAAACATAGTGAGTGCAAGAGACAAAAATTAAACAGCATGCAAATTTACGTCAAACTTATTTCATTTGTTAAGAGTTATTTTTGCCATGCTAAAAAGGAACTAAATAGAGGGAGCAAGTAGTCATTAATATAAGAGAGTTGATACATAAAACTGCCGAAGGCAGTTGCATACTGGGATGAAAAGTTGATGGTTGAAACACGAGCACAAGACATTTGCTTAAAAATGTGAAATATGTCCTAGTAAATGGATGGTCCATGAAGAATACTCGAACCAAACAGTTGGAAAGGTGCTTAATCGTTAGATTTAGTTGGGGCTAAGGCTATGGTTGTAGTTCTCACCATTTCATTATATATGATATATTCTTACCTCCATTATGTGCATAACAAGTAGGTCCAATCATGGTAGTCAAAGGTGCACCTCGGACACGCCTCGCAGCAAGGCGCAGCAGCTGCACCTCGTATCTCACTAGGGGAGGCACACTTCTCCGGGCACACTCAAGGCATGTCTTTCAGCAAGGCGCAACCAAGAAAAGACGCGCCTTGTGTGTGTATGTGTTTTTTTTTTTTAATTTAAGGCAGAGAGATAGCCTTACCAGATACAAGTGGGAGGGAGGTAGCCCTTTCCATGGTTGTCAAAGTTAGCTACAGTTGAACTGAAAAAATTAAAATTTACTAAAAACGTGGTAGGAGAATACAAAATATTGTTAGTTGTTGACGGTTAGTATTGCTCTGTTAGTTCACTTGGTTATGTTTTAACATATTTTTGTTGACTTTAATATGTTACTTGGTTTTACTTCTTACATTACTAATTTATTTATCCATTTATCTATTTATGTATTTATTATTTTTTTTATTTTTTATTTTTGTGCCTCGCTTTATTCGAACGTGCGTCTTAAGTGTGCCTTGCGCCTCAGACGATATGGACCATTTGCGTCTCGAATGCGCCTTGCGCCTTTGACTACCTTTGGCCTAATTGTTAGTGAACCTTACATCTGAGAGAAGTTCTTGTTTTGGCGACTTGCAAAATGTTACGTCATTATTGTCGTACAACAAATCCACTGCCAACCTCAAAAAGAATAAACTTCTATTGTCATCTTGTATGTTTAAAATCAACATTCAAAATTTTGCTCCAAATGGTTGTAGACTGCCCAGTAAATTGATCACATATCATCTACCTCTTGGCCGTAAGAGAAAAAACAACCATCCTTCCTTTTTCAGTGAGAAAAGTGAAAGATGCAAGGAAGCTTTAATCAAGTTCAAGCATCTGCATTCTATGATAAAAAAATATATTCACGGAAGTCTTTTTAAATACTGTTTTGTGATTCTTTGTCCCAAGACTCGACTGGTTTAAAAAACTGCAAAAAAAACATGTTTATTGGATATTGTTTGGTGGCCCCCAATACGACATCAAGTCTGGTCCTCATGATCCCTTTCAACTCAAAGTTATCATCATTCATCAGCCAACACTGAAGAGCAATCTTTAAATTGAGAAGGCTCCATTAAAGAATCACTTTTTAAGCCAAAAAAAGATGTCAATCCTTAAAAGAGGTACTCGACAACCTAGATCACATAGTAGGTTTGGGTTCCCCAGTCCAAGGAATATTTGGAAAAAAAACAACCTAAAAAACACTAGCTATGAAGCCCTACAAGGCTAGCAGATATTGATATCCAAGGGCAGGGAATATTTGGGAAGAGAACCCTACAATGTAAGTTATGTAAACCTCTCAGGCCGGCAGGCAATGGTAGTCGGATACCCTTGGCCAGGGAGCATTTGCAAAGGGAAAACCTACAACTACAATGAAACCGTTAAGGTTAAAAAAACAGTCATCCTTATTCAAGATTCTGTCGGAACATTGACTATATTTAAGGTTGGATGAAGGTCGAGAAGAGTCTATTGACTTATAGGTGACACGAGATGAAAAATTTAGACAATAGTAATGTTCCAATATGGTAATACACTTGGTCCAGAGGATAAAATTCATGTGATAAGCAAGCAGATTGAAATATTGGCAATCGCATCGGTCAAGAAGAGGATATTTTTACAACCTGAAACGGTGAAACCACAGCCCCAATACAAGAACATCTCCAATATTCTCAAGGTTCCGTTTATAAATGACGTCTCGAATTTCCTATAGATACGCTTACACATTTAATTATATCGAAAGATGCATTATGGTAATGTGTTACTACTTCGGTACGGTTAGGATATGAGTTTGGCGTAACGCATAAGAAAAGACATTGATTACCAATTAAGTTTATGACTTTTGCCTATTGTGATCTTTCCTCCTAAGTTACACGAAACATTATTCCTCAACAAATGTCCAAGACAAACCAGTTTGTGTAGTATTTACTTTCTAAATATACTAATGCCATGGTCCTTATGTTTCGCGAGCACGAACACTGACACGACTGGCTTGGTTTCCTTGCTATATCTAGCACGTTTGACCAAACTCAAAGGTGCCGACATCGCAATCAACCGCCGCGGCCAAATCCACTTACGCAACACGAAACCCAACAACTCCGACCATACGACGAGTCCGAGACCTAGGGGTGCAACTCGGGCGGGCTAAACCCGAGCCCCATCAGGTAAACCCATTAATGGCAAGGGTTAGGGTTGAAGATACTCGGGCTCGGACAGAAACCACGTAGTGGCAAACGATATTGAGGAACATGGGTGCATAGCTGCATAGGATTATTAAACCCTTGGTACCCAAAAAAAATAGGATTTTTTTCGGAGTTCCCGTGCTGTCTAGCCCAAAATAAAAAAATAATATTTTTCGCGCACCTAGCTCATTCGACCAAACTCAATATCCACAATAAACCCTAGCTACAAGAAGAAGAAGTAAAGAATCGGATTTTTTTTCCACATAAAATCAATATATGCGCTAAAATCTATCAGATCCATAGCAAAAAATTTATGGAAATTAAAAAAGATTAGCATAAAAATCGAATTTTCTAGAGGGGAAAAAAGGACCTTGGAGAGATCAAGGAGGGCGTTTTCTCTGAGGTCTGGGTCGCAGAGGTCTAGGACGAGCTGCTCCGCCGACGCCATGCGGCGTTCCTTGCCGGCGGAGGAGGGGGACGGAGGGGAGGGCCCACCAAACGGAGGGTTCAGATTCACCGACAGAGATGGAGGGAGGTTCGCCATGGGAGAAAGGGGAAAGAGCAAGAGCTGTTTTTTTTTTTTTACTTAAAAGAACTTTTTTTTCAACTATATCTACTAGCTATAAGCGTGCATGCATGTAAAATAAGCAAAGAAGAACAATCATATTGTTATACTGTTGTAATTTGGGATAAATTTAAATATGGATATCCTTATCCCTATATATAAGAGCATAGGCCCATCCCATTTTCTAGAGTCTAGATTTAGAATGTAGGAGCTCATTTTGTAGAATAATAAGTCTCACCCCTAGTCCCAATTTCTACAGTTTCGGTTCCAACCCATCCATGGGTGCTAACGGTTGGACCTCCCAATTTCTAGATTCTAGATTGTAGAAATTCGTTTTGTAAAATAGTAAGTTCCAATTTGGAGCCCAACTTTCTAGATTCTAAACTTTATATTAATTTTTTCTTACATTAATTTTTGACCACACAATTTTTGGGACCGGAACTCACTTTATCATTTCATATTATTCTCATACAAATCCAACCCATTCTACATTTACCTTTTTTTAAAAATTTTGGGCTCCAAACTGCATTGGAGAGTCCCAACTACTAATGATGCTCTAACTATCTTTATCATTTTTTTTTCTTCATATAAACATGTAATCAGCACGTTATCAGCACGAATACTCAAGAAACATCTAGTCCGGACACGAGAAAAAGTATGTCTCCTGATGGCTTCAGGTGATGGCTTCTATTCATTCTATTTATATTGCATGGTTTAAATTGATGTCACATGTATACTTCATGAATATTGAGAAGTAAAGTCAAACCAATTATAATACTTAATTTATGTATGTTTCATAAACGATAGCACAATGATCGTCTTTAGAAAGGGAAAAAAATCAATATTATTTTCGTGATTATTGTTAGATCGATGAGAGTCAGAGACTTTGGTATTAATCTTTAATCTCCATAATAAATTTAGGAACAAATGTCATATCTTTTCTTTAAGATTATAATCCTTCTGAAGACTTTAATGTATCTTCTTAATTATCTAGGAGCATTATCTTTATGGATTACATGATTACTTCTTCTCGTTAGACTGATAGATAATATTGTACATTCATCTTTACATGTAATTTTTAAATTCAAATTAAAGTTTATCTAAATTACTACTATAGTACAACTGGAAGAAGTAGTTGATCAGCTCTTATTTTTTATGATAAAACAAAATCTAATGTTGTTAATTTGAATATCAAAATTGACGTATTTGGTTAAAAAAATATGTTTTTTTGGAATCAACTTATGAATTTAGTTGTAGACAACATGTAAAGCATGTTGTAATCAATGTTTTTTTGTTTGGGTTCATTGGTAAAACTGTGTTTATGTTTGTTTGGTTTCAATGGTAAAGTTTTGTTTATGTTTGGGATCAATATTAAATCAATTATATAGATTATTGACCATTTGATACATCTTGCCAAATTCATCTCTTATGAGTACATTTTTCAGTTTATAAAATTGCATGGAAGCGAAAATGGCATATGTGTATTTCTGAATCAAAGATGTCCAATGTATGTTGGTTATTCCAGACTATTTTCCTTACACCAAGTTGTACTTGATCACGTCCACTGCCAAAATAATTAAGTCCCAAATAGCTGGCTTTAGTAAGAAGCTTCAAAACTTGTCATATTCTAATAATTTTATTGGAACTCTTTTGCGAACAAGCACAATCTTTATATTTTAGTATAAATATTTTAACAAAACAATATAGTCATAACATGGCTGGATTTCTCATATTGGGTTGACTAATATATATTTTAAATTCACCCACTTTGAAGAACTTCTCATCTCTGTAGAATTTAGATTGTACTTTATAGACAGATGCATGCAAAACACCCATTTACTTGATGAATATCTATTCCATCGATTAATTATGATATTATGAATCCTTAGTTCTAAAGAAATCATAATGTTTTGGCTAAAATTTGGTATTGAAAGAAATAATCTTCTGGACTTAGTTATACTAATTGTTGGTTAATCCTTTCAATTGGTTGGCCTCTTCCTTATACTTAATTTCTAGTACAACTTGGTGGAAATGATTTTGTTGTGCCAATCCTTTGATTAGCAGGAGGATACAAATTTATCGAGAACCCTATTTCTTGTTGTTCTTTGAATCTTAAGGCCCCTGTGGGCCTAGAAGCCAATAAAATCGTTTGAGTTCTTGAAAAATCAGTTACAAGCAATTTAAGATGGACAATGTACATATAGTTAAAATAAAACTCATGATTGTGTCCAAATTAAGAAAATGTATGTTTGTTAAGTTTATATTTCATAGTCATTTGTGAAATACTTAGAAAGGAAATGTACATTTTGATTAAACTATTCTATATTATGTCTATATCTTTTGTCTGCTAGAAGGCTAGATTATGTTGGAAAAATATAATTTTATTATTTTTGCGTAAGATAAGTTATTTGCTTGTTTGAGTTCGTACCACCCCAAATGGGTGCATGCATGACATGTATTGTACTGCATGTCCAAGGAAAAATCAGTCTCCCGCAAACTAACTTTTGTAGGCCACAGCGAATTAACTTTTGTAGGTCTTAGCGGGTTGCTGGCTCTCAAAAAGCAAAAATAAAATCACCAACTTGAATGTTAGTATTTTATTATTATAGTTGCATATATTTTAAAGTTGCAAACCTCATATAAATTAAAAAATTTAAAGTTTGTGCTATAAGTTTGTCTAGTCCGTAGGAAGACTACGGATGTCTGGTTGTCCATCCAACTATCATAGACCTAAAGTTCTATAGACATATTTTAATTGATAGTTTAAAATCTGCTACACATACCATCCTTAAGAATAGAATAGAATAGAATATTTTTTAGCTGGTCTTGCTCAAATTACCGAACAGATACATAATTCCAGAAAAAATACACTAAGTTTTAAGGATTTTAGGACAAATGAGTATCATACTAAAACTCTGAGCGAGTGAAATAAAGAATAATTTTGTGTCATCTAAAGAACAAGAAGTTCGTCTACAGAACTAGAAGTTCATCCTAGGGAACTAGTAGTTCGTCCTAGAGAGATTATCCAGCTATTCGCAAGTGATACACGTCAATCACATTGGAGATGTCAAGTCACATATTACCATGAGCCAGAAGCTCAATCATAAGGGTCCATTGTGAGCCAGAAGCCGAATGATTCAATAATTTTTAAATTGTGGGTAATTATGAGAATGATAATAACAAATTCTTGTGGTCATCTCATAGCAAATTGCAACATACCTAATGGTCAACTATGTGTCCTCAATGCTAAGTTTGCTTCTAAACCATCAATCTTGAAGATTGCATATGAATAATTAGTAGATTAGTAACACTTAATTGCATTATTTTATGGCTTATGTTGGTATTATTTGAAATTGTAATATTGGCATCTATGTTTTATGAACATTTTTTTAGTATCTTTGACATAAGATATATTAATTTGTCGTAAACTTGCAAAAAGTCACTTTGTTAAACAAAATTCCCACCATTACGGGGAGATAAAAGGAGATAAATGCATCATTCCATAAGAACGTCGTAAATTATCATGACATACTTCCACTTTATCTCTCATCTCAATTAGAAGAATTATTTCTTGCAATTTATTACAAATAATTAATCGGTAACAACTCGCTACATTTAATAATTTGCATAAGTAGCTAGGTCACATATACAAACTATGAATCTACCTTCTAGAATAAAAGTAAATATCAAAAGAATCAAACAGTCAGAGAATGAATCAGTTCTATGTTAAGAAGGTGTAAAACCCAAATTTTCTAAAGAATTAGCTCTCCACGAATAATATAACACACCCTAATGCAAGATTCAGCTCTCCAGAAGAAGAGACCGAATAATATAACACACCCTAATGCTCTTGAAGAAGCAGGTCCTGTCACGCCCCGATTCCGTCGAATCGATAGTCGTCCCCCGGGCGTGATGCCGTGCGAACCTAATTTGCGAACGCACAAGGCATAATCATAAGGCAATCCGAGACACGAGATCTAAGAGAGTACGCAGACAAATTGAATCACACAATAAGTAAAGTAACTTGATTCTTTATTGATAATGAACATCATTTATAGACTCCAGTACAAGACTCATTGCCGCGTGGGCTACAACATGACTCGATTACAAAAGAGTGCCGACGAGATAGTTGTTCCATACATTGCACACATCCCTCAATATACACAAGTACTCCAGTGACCTGGATGGGAGGGACGCTGAGTCATCTTCCTTTGGACTTTCGAGAGCCTTCCAAAATGGAGTCGCTGAGAGAGAGAGACTTCGACGCACGGCCGAAGCTTCAAAAGTCACGAACATCGCCGAGCTAGTTGGCGCGTCCTTCCTGGTTTGCGGGACCTGCAAAGAGCGAGGATCAGCACGAACACATGTACTGGCGAATGGCTAATTAAATCCAAGCTCTAGCATTTGATTCAAGAAGTTTCATGAACATGTTAGCTAGCTATTTCAATGATCTTTCTAACCATTCTACTCGATTTACATGTTAACATGTTTTGAGGCAAGCATATGAAATTGTATAACATTGAGCAACTATCATATTCATCCCGTGCCACGTGCATTTGTTAAGCAGTAAGAAGGGTGTGAAGGCCACTGGCAATTTTAAGCCATCGCGGACATATAGCTGAGTTAGACGGTGACCCTTTCGCGTCGGGTAGCGAGCCCTGTACGAAAGTTCCCGCATGACTCGTGCCGATGAAGGCTGGCACTTGCTATACACTCGTTCCTCCCGGGCCGAATCGGTCCCTTGGCCTAGGTAACCGTTCGAGGAAACTACACCTTGTCGACAAGTTGTCCAATGACCGTTTTCCTTTGAACTTAGTTGATTTGGGTCATTTGGCCGTATCGTTGCGATAAACATTAATCGATTCATTCATTGTTTTGCATAGACCAAGTATGATTGTATAAGAAAGCATGTTTCCCATTTCCAAAACCGGCAGTTCGTTAACAAGTGTTTCGTGAAGTATCGTGCCACGATTTCATTGATTCTACACTATTATGACAAGCATTTATTTTACTTCATATATTGAGTTTTGAAGTAGAGGGACGGGACGAAGGAGGTCAGCCACTCGCCTTAGGCTTGCTTCAAGCGAGCGACCGGTTGGCTGCGCTGTCGTCGTCTACGCGATCACCTGCAATCGCATAAGCAACTGATTAGAACACTGTGTATTTCAAGGAATTTTGATATGAATGCGAGCTCGAAAACGTATCACGAAAACCCATCGAAAACATTCACGAAAAGCGCATTCACGAAAACGAAAGCCAAAGCCAAACCAAGTGCGGCATGAAAACCAGAGCAACGAGAGGTCTCTCCCGACTCAGCCGCAGAGCCAATCCTCGAGGCGCAACCCGCTGAATATGGGACTTGGTTCCGAAGAAGCCATTCCATAACGTGGAATGGATCTTAATTCAACCGTTCCCGTTCGATCAACTCGGCCGATTCTGACCTATCGGTCCCGACCGAATCGATAGCGACAGTGTTCCTTTCTCGCGCACCCTGTGGACGGAGACGGGGCACGATGTAGGGACGGGGCACTACAGGTCCTGAAGTAGCATCTTCTGTAAAGTTGCAAACCTCATATAAATTAGAAAATTTTAAAGTTTGTGCCATAAGTTTGTCGAATCCGTAGGGAGACTACGGATGTCTGGTTGTCCATCCAACTATCATAAAACTGAAGTTCTATAGACATATTTTAATTGATAGTTTATAATATGTTACACATACCATCTTTAAGAATAGAATATTTTTTTCCAACATCAATATCAGTTGCAGAAGATGTCATGAACCAAAGATCCAATTTTTTAAAGTATATCGCTCCAATCGAAGATATGCCTCAGATCCTAGAAAAGACTGAGAAAAAGTTATCAGTACCCAAAAAATCTATGTTTTATACATATTCAGAAGAAATTTGTAATCAAGAAGAATTCATAGATACATTAGCAAATAAAAATAAAAAGGGTGATGAGAATAAATGATCACACTAAACTATGGATAATCCTTGAATGTTGAAAATGATAACATTGGCTAAAAATGGAAATATGTGATACCTCTCGTAAACCGTGGAGTGTTCGGTCATATAGTACAAAAACCAAAATGAATAAACCCGATAGGTTAAAATGAGGGTTTGTAAGAAATAAAGAGATCCAAATGTAGAGCAATGTTAGTCGCTCAAGTATTTTCAAAATGATCATTAGTATAATATAAAGAAATATATTTCTCGATCATGATAACCTAGACAAAAGGATATACATGAAATTCTTGAAAAAATTAAAATTACCATGATATTCCTGAAGGATACGCAAAATAAGCCATATATGAACTAAAACCATCTAAAAGAATGTGATATTATAGGCTCATGGAGTATTTGTCTAGGATATGATAGATGATCATAAAATGACAATGTATTTATGAAAAAAAAATCCCTGAATGGAGCGTCAAAACGATCGTCCGTATACATGATAGTATCTTCTGAAGATATAATCTCATGAAGAATAATCTTCTGAATAGATTGAAAATATGATAGTATCTCCTGAAGAGATTAGAAATATCTCCTGAATATATAATATTCCGAAGAGATAAATCTTCAAAAATATCTCCTATAATCTCCCAAAGATAATTTTACTGTCTTGAAAAATAATCTCCCATAGAGATAAATCTCCAAAAGAGATCTCATGAAGAGATCTCCAAAGAAAATATCTCATGAAGAGATTTAATATTAGTAGTTATTTACTCAGTATACACCTATAATAGTAATGGGATCCTTTACAACTGAAAGAAGAAGAAAAAACATGTTCTAGGTCTTGAAAAAAAATTATTTATTGTCATTCACTCAACACAATATCTTTATATGAACATGCTGATATATACCAACACATAGACATTAGAATGACATAAAACACATTTTAGATATATTAAAGTACTTGTTCTTGATTTAATTCATATGAATATGTTGATCTTACGTGATATGTAGACACATATTATTTATCTAATCCCCTTAAAGGGGATATCACAAACAAGGTAAATTTTCTAAACATTGTTGTATGTATTTCGAAGATCAATAAAGCAAATCACCGCGGCAGCACTGATCAGTCATCCTTGCACTTAATGAAGCAAACAGAGAATGTACACAGCTATGATTTCAACAGTTCAACATATTAGTGGGAGTTGCGAGCTTCCAGGAATTATAAATAAAGCCTACGAACTTTTCATAAGGATATAAGTATAATGCATATAAATATATAGAAAAATAAAGTATTAGAGTGAGATGTAATATTCGAATGTATTGGGTAGTTTGATTTTTTATTTGATTGATGTAAGAACTATAATGTAAGATATTTTTAGGGGGGGCATCCTGTAGATGCAAGTATCCTGAAGATGCTAACGGAGACATATTGGAGCATGTCTTTGCACATTGTACTATTTTTCTTTGATAAGATTTTTTTTTTCCACACGATTTTTCCTTCAAAATATTTTTAACGAGACAGTGTAAATCGCACCAACTTGTATTCCTAAAGAATATTATTGTACTCTTTCCTTCCACTATAGTTTTTTTTTTAAAAAAATGGGATTTTTCTTAGAAAAGATTTAATGAGGTAATGATTAAAGTGGACATCCAAGGGAGAGTGTTATAAACCATATATTTATGGATAATCACAAATATTATTTGTAAAACCCATATTTTTGGATTTTTAAATTATTGGCGAATTATTGGATTTTGTCGCAGCATAGTTAGATTATTGGTATTATTATTATTATTATTATTATTATTATTATTATTATTATTATTATTATTATTATTATTATTCAAAAAAATACTATTTTAAATTTTTTGGTATCGGATCTTTGATTGCTGATCCGTCCCGATTCCGTGCCCGGGGTCCGACCCCAAACCCAACTTGACTTCGAACCCGTCTCGAACTCAAATCCTTTTAAAATCATTTAACTTTGTTTTCTTAAAAAATATATATAATTATTATATAAATATTTATGGACGAAAAAAAAATAATTAAATCCTAAACTACCCATACCCAAACCCTCTCCCACTCCCAGCCACTCATCCAAACCCATTCACAACCTCCCCTTATTTCTCCACACGTTTACAACATCCCCCTCAAATACTCACCACTAAACACTCACCACCACCATTCCCTCATTACTTTCTCTTTCCCCCTTCACCTTAACACACCAGCACTACCTCTCCTCTCCCCCTCCTCCATCTCTCCCATCTCACCGTTCCCCCGGCCGACTCCCCCGTCGGCCGCCTCCTCGCGGACCCCAGCCGAACCCGCGCCCCGTACCGCCTCCCAGCCGCCCGCTCGGCCCCGCGTCCATCCGCGGCCGACGCCACCACCGGCGCACCGCTGCGTGCCTTGCGGCCGCCGCCGTCCGGTCCCCGTGCGGCCCTACCGACCGGAACCCTTTCCGGAGAACCCCCGCAACTCCGCCTCCCTGGACCCCCGCGGCCCAGATCCGGCCGACCCGTTATCCGCACGCTCCCCCGGAGACCCGATCCTGCTGTCTTGCGGCCCTCCTCGTAGTCCGTGCCGTCCCTCGTGGATCCGCCCCGTTGGCCCAGACCCGTGCCCGGCCGCCCCGCTTCCGGCCCTCCGCCTCCTGTCCCGTGGCCGCCGTGCCCCGGTCCAGCGCCCCCTAGTCGCCCGTGGATCCGCCTCCCGTCGATCTCGGCCGATTTCTCGCTGTCGTACGTTTTCCCGTGACCCGCGGCCACCCTCGCGCTTCCCGCGACTGGCCAACGCCTCTCGCGCGTTCCCTTCGTTGTTCGCGCACCCCACGACGCTGTCTGTGGCTTTCGCAGCGTATCGTGACGCTGTCCGGAGACTCTCGAGTCCGTGACGGCGCATCCCGAGTCCGAGGCCACCCTTCGGACTCCGTCATCGAGCCTCTCGATAAATTTCTTGATAGTCAGAGTAGTTTGTCCCTCCCGTAGAGTCGATGATGACTCGGTTCCGATCCCGTTTCGGGAATCGGTATTTTGAAATATTGTTGTTTTTAGGTGATACGTAGATTATCGGTTACGTCGCAGCGTATTTTCTATTTTTGGATATATTGTGCTGTGGTTGGATTTTGGGTTGGATATTCATTTTTGGGTTGGTAATTAGTGATCCCTGGTTTGGTATATTTATTTGTGTTGCGGATTAGCATCGTCCCAGGATTGGGTTGTCCCAGTTACAGAGGAGGTGCTGCCGAAATTTTCGAAAAGGTTTTCAAAATAAAAGTATTTAATTAAATTTTGTAAATTGGTAAATAAAAATCTATTTTTCAAATCCGGTCCTTGAAAACGATTTACAAATTTTTGTTGGCTTTAAAACGTGGATTTTTGTGAGTTGTATTTCCTGTTAGGCGACGACCGCATCGGTCGGATGAGCCTCGACGAAACGCAAACGCTACAGGATTTCCTGTACGTTGAGGCGTTAGCCAGCAACATGAGATTGCATGACTAAGTCTGAGACGCCCCATTTTCTATAATTTATATTTAAATTGTATTTTTCTTTAGAACTTGTTACTGGCCTTTAGTATTTTAGGTGCAGGGCCTCGGCCTTCTGTTTGGACCGCTTCACGGCACTCAGAGCTCACCTCAACTTTTTAATTTAATTTATTTAATTAGTTGTAAGGGCATAAGCCCAGTTTTCTTTTATTTCTCTGTGATCCTGTATTGTGTAGCGTAGCTTTTTCTTATTTTTTTTGGAAATGTTGATTTCGCCGTTAAAACGCGTAGAATTTAAAATGGATATTTATTTTATAAAGAAAATCAATAAGTTTTCTCATAATAAATAATCTAGTAATTTAGCAATTCACATGTTTTCTCATTTAAAAAAAAAGCCTAGTTTTATTTATATATATATATATATATATATATATATATATAATACAAAGTTTTGCCAAATTAACCTGTAATTGCTATTTTTCCTAAATTAATCAGTAATCGACTTATTCAATTAAAATAATAACGAACGTAGATTGCGACGTTAGACAATTTCCGGTAGATTAATTAATAACTTAAAACCTGACTAGGGTCTACTTCTAGAGATTGTAACTAGCACACCTAGAATGGTTTCATTATGGTTCTAAGTCAAGGTTCTCAACTGTAGGATCTCGGAGACGAACTTGACTTCCTCCTCGGTACCGACATTCCCGATCCAGTCAATTAACAGAGGCAAGTTACGATTATATTTTCTTGCATTTTATTTAGTAATTGTCAAGTTGCATGTTTAAACCACATTGCTACACGGAACCCTCTCCTAGGGTTCAAATATTGATTGATATTAATTATGGGGATTGGGGGAATAGTGTAATGTTTATGGCCAATACCCCTCATATTGTATGATTGTGTGAGCTTACCCCTCTTACATACGGGGATAAGCCGTATCGCGTCGCTAGGACGCTATTGTACAACCCAAGCCGGTCATAGACGTTTACACATTCAAATCACATTATTTTTAATTGTTAAATTGCTGGAAAATATTGTTTCAAACTGTTTAGCCTGCACTTTTCCATTATTATTTGAAATGTGAGATACATATTCGTACTTGCTCCCTCCTGACTGGAGACACATTTTTAGGTGACATTGAGGATGCTGAGCTATTGTACAATAGCTACTATAACCCGGTATTGTATTCCGTGGTGTTGCCAGAGTCCCCTTGGAGGACGCAGGACCTGAGGCCGACGAGCCGACCGTCTAGCTAGTCGTTTCCAGTTTTTTTAGTTTTATTGTTTTGGAGTTTGTTAATCTGAATTCAGTACTTTATTTCAGTTCTTCCATTTCCAATTGTACTTTTCAATTGTTGAATAAAAAGTTTTAAAATTTTCGTATATTCAAGTTGTGACAAATGTATAGATGTTGTTGTGAATACCTGCATATAGAACAGCTTACTGTCGCCGTCTCACAACGGTGCAGGCTGGGCATGATCCGGTTCGACCCAATAATTTGGGATCAGGTCGTGACATTATTGGCTGCTCTTATCCAGTTACACACTTACCTTTAGTATTATCTCCCTTATATATCTCTACTAATCCCTTATATATCTCTACTAATATAAAAGGGGCTTCAAAATGGTTCAAGATTGAGCCGTTTAAGCCGTGTGTATTTCATCAACCATTTCTTTTAAAAAAAATAAAATTTTAAGTCCCGTAACCGTAGTTATTTTCTCACATAGTTTAAACTAAAATTAAAAACTAAAATTCTTCTAACTGCATGAATATGTATAAATACTAAAATATTTTAGAATTAAATTATATTTAAACTAACTAAAACTAAATGATATTATCTAACCAAACACATATCCAGAAGTTTAAAAATATATTTATAATTAATCATAACTAAAATATATTCAAATTATATTTAAAATATTCTAACATAATTTAGTTTTTTTCCCCCTTTTTTAACGTGCAACGCACGTGAAAGTAACTAGTATGTGTTATTAAAGAAGTCTCATATTCAATTTGGCTACAAAATTCTCTTTTTCTCACTTTTATAATGTCACAACCCGCACCCGCTTTTTGGGATACGAGTGCATGTCCAAGCCAGCCTACGCCGCAGTGTCGGCGGTAGAACGCTGTCAAGGCCATGATGCTCAAAATCACATAAAATAATAACTTTATTACTCATTCACAAAACTAACTAATTTACAATTTCATAAGCTTTACATTTAAAGAAAGTACAATGTTCTTACAAATATTGAAAATGTCTACAACATATTTATTTAACTAATCTCTAGGTTTTGGCCTGCAAGTACACCACGTGTCTCTCCAATGCTAAGAGTAGTCGCGGCTAACCTGAAAAATGTTAGTTTCTAGTCAGAAATGGAACGGGTACAATCCAAGCATGAAGTTCCAAATATATGATAACGACTATAAAAACAGTGAATAGAAAATGACATACATGATGAAAGAAATAACTATAAAACATGGCACGAAAAATATGGTGAGACTACAGGGACAAGTAAAACATGGAACAAGAAATATAACCATCTACGTAATTTGAAGTACCCCTTTTAATATGTGATCAGGCTGGTCCACTATACCGCACGGACTACAATGTCTATATTGCATAAAATAAAGCACGGTCTACACTGTCTACTTTACATGAAATAAAGCACGGTCTACACGTCTATATTGCATGAAATAAAGCACGATCTATGGGATTAATCACATATCTACTTAGTACGTACTTCCCTACCCGACTACTATACATGGATTAGTCACGACAATAAATCACGAAACACGGTAAAATAAAATATAACATCATGACTAAAATCCATATGACACTAACTCATGTGTCGAACGTGTCAAGAATCAAATATGTATCACTAATCATGAAATTATAGTAATTAACAACACTGAAAACAAAATATGAACTATACTCGCTTAGTGTCTTGAGCTGCTGGTAAAGGTCTGGTGCAACAAAAAAAGCCAACTGCCACAAACATCCTCGGATACTGAAATAAACATCATGAACGTATATTTGGTATAAAAAGATGTCTAAAAATGTATTTCCAAAAGTCTAATTCTGGACACATAGGCAAAATCATAATTTCGGGTCAAAAAGATGTCCACCGTTGGACCTGCTTTGCACCGAAAAGCGTGCCAGTACATACGGTCTCTAAAGTCATCAAACTATATGTCTAGAGGTCCGATTTGATGATACAAACCCAACTTTATATCCAAAGTTGAATTTCGGTGGGCCGTACACAATTTTGCCCGTTGGATCAGGTCGCGGTCCCGTAAAAATAGCGTTCCGGTCGACCTTCTCAGAATCAGACCAAACTTGGCACACAGGACAAAAAAATAAAACGGTCATGTTGGCGTAAGTTTCATCTCGAGATGACAAATATGCACGAAGTTATGGATTAGTTTGCAAAGAGGCCGATACGGGGTATCTCGACGGATACGCCTCGATTTTGTCGCGTACGCACAACAAAATTGAGTTCCGTCAAATCCCACACGTCGACAACATCCATACGTGTCTTTCGATGCTTATGGGTTGCGACCATGTCGTCCAGTTTGTCGGAACGCACGCCGTATCGAAAAAATTTCTAATTTTAAAACTGTTTTTCTTGGGGTTTTTCTCTATTTTCTAACTGATTTAACTTAACCAATAGATAACTAGAATTAGAAGTAAAAATACGATTTTATAGGTGTATAGGTTGCCTAAAAGTTTGTTCAGGTAGATTTCTATAATTCCTATCATTCTGCCCCAAAAGCCCCTTCCGAAATAGTGTTTTCAACCCCAAAAAACTGTTATTACTAACTACTTATACAGTAGATTTTGCCCATATTTGCAGAGATTTTTTCAGCAAATAATTACAAGTAAATTAGATCTGATTGAAAGGAAATGTAGAGGGTCATGTGGTTATCCATGGGACTTGATGGTTCGGGAAACTATCTAGTAGGATTCGAGAAATAGGGTTCGAAAGAGAGGTACCTCGGCTGCTTCAAAATAGGACATGCTCTGTTTCTGTCTGCCATTGCTGCACGCGGCTGCTATTGGCCGTCGTCCGGCAGTCCATGGCGGTGCGCGGCATCATGCAGACATACATGGAGGTGGCGCACAATTGCAGAGGGTCAGGGAACTTTACGACGCGATTTGGAAGTTGGTATCGAGGGAAATTTCCTCGTTTGGTTTCGACGAACGTCGGGTATGTGGGTTTGCTAAATATCAAATTCGATTCGAATTAAGTGGATATACATCAGATTTAAATTGGAATTTAGGTTATTCTTGGTAGAGAATCCTACCAGGACTCCTTAGGAAGAATCGAGAAAAAGATTTAGCCAAGAATTTGATTGGATTTAAATCCAATCCATTTCTAAGAAAATCCTCTGTTCGTTTGGGAACAGGTCGGGGTCGCGGGAGAAACCGGGTAGGGGTAACTCGCGAGATTCATTATCTCGCGAGTATTTGGGGTGGCTTGTTTTTCTTTTTCCTTATTTTTTTTCTGTTTCTTTATATAAATAACCACATATATATATATATATATATATATATATATATATATATATATATATATATATATATATATATATATATATATATATATATATATATATATATATTTTTTTTTTTTTGAAGAATGGGTACTTGTGGCGAACTCGCCTCCAGTGAGGCTCGAACTCCCGACCACTTGGGCCGCATGCATCTCTCTTAACCACTAGGCCAGAGGTCATTTGCATATATATATATATATATATATATATATATATATATATATATATATATATATATATATGGGAGCGGATCAAAAGCCCCCCTTAGAAAACCCCCTAAAAACCCCCTCACTCTCAGCCGTCCATTTAATGTTAATATTAATGTTAATATTAATATTAATGTTAATATTAATATTAATGTTAATATTAATGTTAATGTTAATATTTATTTTTATTTTTATTTTTATATTAATGTTAATGTTAATGTTAATATTAATGTTAATGTTAATATTAATTTTAATATTAGTTTAATGTTAATTTTAGTATTTAACATTAATATTAACATTAATATTAATATTAACATTAATATTAACATTAATATTAACATTAAATGGACGGCTGAGAGTGAGGGGGTTTTTAGGGGATTTTCTATGGGGGGCTTTTGATCCGCTTCCTATATATATATATATATATATATATATATATATATATATATATATATATATATATATATATATATATATATATATATATATATATATATATATATATATATAACCCAAGGCCCGTGGACAACGCCACCCAGCCGCCCCCGTGGGAGTGGGGGCTCGAACCCGCGCCCTCACCCCCGAGTGCCGGCGGTCTTATACTCACACTATAAAATCCCAAAAATCTTAACAACACTTTTCTAGTGTAGGATGTTTTAAATAAAATATGTACATACAATTTAATATTTATTTACTAAAAATAGAAAATAACCCATAATAAATATTTTTATAATTATAATAACAATAATAAGGATAACAAAATAGGGTAAACCAATAATAGGTGTACCTACAAATATAGGTATAGTCTAAAAATCCCCAAAATGTACAAGGATAACTAAAGTAGTACTTATCCTATTTTTCAAGGTAGATATAAATAAAAATAGCAAATAATGCATATATTATATTTAATATTCAATTTATAGAAATTACTCACTAGACTATAAAAATGAACTACCAATATATATACACATCTATATATCTACATGGACGTCTTTGGACGTACCACATGACTAAGTGGTCTTGAGTTTGATCGGGGTCCAGTTCGGACTAGTTTGGTATAACCAGATTTTGTAAAAGTCATATATTAATAAATAACTAATTAAATTATTTATAGGGGTCAAGTCGCAACTTTGAATGGTTTTTCTAATTAGGAAACTGTTATGGCTAGGCCTCCCCTACAAAGCTAATACACTAGTCAAGGCACTCGACTACACTTTTCGTGCCAAAATTTCTAGTCATCTTGTACTCCAAATCTTAACCATGACTAAAGAATTCTATCATAATAACTATTTGATTAAGTATTTATAAAATTCCAAAAATCACCATTTAATTCAAATAGATAAAAATAAAAAAATATTTCAAAATTTCGGAAAGAGGGATTACAAATCTACCCACCTTAGAAATAAATCCGTCCTCGAATTTAAGGGCTACTAGGATAAACGGACTTGGTTGATCAAATCTTTCCAAGATTTAAATAAATATTGAATCCAATAAATCAAGAATCAATCCATAATAATTTAAAAATAATTCTAGATTTTATTAATAACATTTAAAATACTTTTAACCAAATCTAAATATAATACTTGATAAATAACTTTAAATGGACACTAAGTATTATCAAATAACTTTTAAAATATATTTGCATAGATCCAAACAAATTTAGTAGATCTTTATCTAATAATTTGTCACAATAAGAATATAAAGTAATATTTGACATTATTCAAATACCTTTAAAATTGTAGAAATAATTGATAATAATCTTTAACCTTAAAAAGTCTAATTTTTTTAACTATAAAAATCTCTTTAAAAGAACTTTGGCAAAACTCCTTCTATTTCAAATAAAACATCTATAATAGAATTTAAATAAAAAATTATTTTTTAAGCCAATTTTTTTCTTCAAAATTTCAGGGAGTGGACTTACAAATCTATCCACCTTAGAAATATTCCTTCTTTGAAATTTCGAATAGCGTGACAAGGAATATAATCAAGAAGAGGATATGACCAATGATCAAAATGAGTTAGATTGTGAATAGATTCGAAGTTTAAGAAAAGATACCAAGTGGCACGATTAAGATATAGTCAAAACGGGTCTAGTCACCATGGTCAAGGATATGATCGAAATAGGATTAGTTAAGTAAAAAGTCGTTAGGCACAATTAACTACTGTTGGAATCATATAGGCATGCTCAACGATCAAAATTTCGACAAGGTCTAAACAAGGTTGAGATCACTTAGATACAGCTAAGAGGCAGTCGCGATCAAGGTTAATCATGCAAGTCATTCAAGCATGATTAAAATTTGGCACGAGTCTGGTTATGATCAAAATAATCATGATCAAAATTGGAATAAACCTAAGCATTAGCAATAATAGAGTTGAAGTATAGGCACGACTATGGCTATACACTACACCAAAACAGTCATTTCCTAACGACTATAAGCATTGGAAAAAAATTTCCTAACAATTTTTTATCGTTGTTAATATGGCGTGAAAATTTTTCCTAACAGTAAAAACCGTTAGGAAAATAAATTTTCTAACGGTAAAAAACCGTTAGGAAATTCACATTTCCCAACGATAAAAAACCGTTGGGAATATAAATTTCTTGACGGTAAAAAACCATTGGAATAATAACTTTGCTAACGGTAAAAACTGTTGGAAAAATAACTTTGCTAACGGTAAAAAAATATTGACAATAAATTTTCTAACAGTAGAAACCTATTATAAAATTAACTTTAACTATTAGAAAAATAAATTTCATAACGATAGAAATTTGTTACAATGAGAATTTCTTTATATTGCCATAAACATGCACTTCAAATTCTAGATTACCAATCATATTCTACATCATCAAATAAGTAAATCATTTCAAGTAACCACTATATTTATCAAAGAAAATTTAAGTGGTAGCACATAACACTTCTTACAGACAGTTGTTACAAAGATGAAAAAAAACTAAAGAGTTGCTGAATTAGGACAAACAATGACAGGCTCAGTACTAGACAACAATAATGGCAGTAGAATGACGATCCATGGATCAAGCGATTAAAAGCCCTAGTGATTCGTCATACAAATTTCTTGTGAAGTATCAGACACCCAACACCGCTAAGCCAAAATAACAAAGGGAACTGGGCAATGACCATAAAAATAAGGAGATAATGATGTGTGCCCGATTGCTTCTCGTAGCTAGACCACCGAAAAGTACCCTCTTTATGGTCTTCACCAAGAACACTCCCATGTAGATGCACGTCCACGGCAACACAGAATAGTGGGAGTGGCTCCAGAATATCCTCATAAGAACTGAAAGGGACATGCCTGGTGAAGGTATACCATGCATAAGCCACAATATGCATAACATGGAAGAACTAGCCCACTAATACCTTTGTAAATTATAAGCTCAGAACTTCAAGGGTGAACCTGTGCAAAGAAAACCATAGAAAAGAGGTAAAAAGTTTTATTTACAAATAAAGAATGTCGTATTTTATGATCAATGCATGTAAAGGTTTAGTTGAACACGGGCATGAAAGGAAGCACAAACACACCAAAAGTTGGGCCGTGCCATGTTAGACACATATCGGGCAGAACCCGGACACTCCAAAATACACTAGGCAACACAAAGTAGGGGCCATGTCCATGTAGTTATGTCATTATCATGTCAGGTTGTATCCGTTCTCGTGCAATATAGATCCAGTTGAAACATGCCACAATTAACATATCTTGTCGAGACACCATATGAATACTATAGCCTCAAGGGCACCCATAATGTTGTATACTATAAGGAGAAAATGCATTCTAACAAATTTTCCAAACTCATAGATGTCCCTGTTTAACCATCTTATGTTTTTCTTCCTCATCCTCAGGTAAGATCATATACGTATACTCCTATGGGTTGCAGTCTGTACGCTCAGTCTGATAACGTACAAAATTTAAGAATACATAGTCTCTTGCCATGAAAATTCTATTATTCTTTCCTCAAGTTGAACACTAAACTAGGACTGTGATGGCTTAAAAACACTTAATATAGTTAGCAACATTAGTGCAGTTAAAACACAATGCAGGGTCTATGAAAAATAATTTTTATATGCAAGATCATAAGAAATCATTTTATCTCACACACACAAATGTAAAACTTTCTCCCATCTAAAATGACATTTGTTAATTTTATTAATAAGCATGATGGTAAAGTATCCAAGTAATATTCATTTTAAAATTCAAAGGATAAACGTATCTAGAGTCAAGGGGCCAACCTTGCCATCTAGTTGTTTGCTTCTAGAAAACCATGCCTGTGCAGTTAGCAGATCAATTTGTTGCTTTTCACAAACTTGCAAATAAGAGAATTCTTACAGAATGGCAAGTTTGAACATAGTCTCTTGCCATGAAAATTCTATTATTCTGTCCTCAAGTTGGACACTAAACTAGGACTTTGTAATGGCTTAGAAACACTTACATAGTTAGCAACATTAGTGCAGTTAAAAAATAATACAGGGTCTATGAAAAAGAATTTTTATATGCAAGATCACAAGAAATCATTTTATCTCACACACACAAATGTAAAACTTTCTCCCATCTGAAATAACATTTGCTAATTTTATTAATAGGCATGATGGTAAAGTATCCAAGTAATATTCATTTTAAAATTGAGAGGATAAACGTATCTAGAGTCAAGGGGCCAACCTTGCCATCTAGTTGTTTGCTTCCAGAAAACCATGCCTGTGCAGTTAGCAGATCAATTTGTTGCTTTTCATAAACCTGCAAATAAGAGAATTCTTATAGAAATACAAGAAAGGATCATCGTATTTCTAACCTCAAATACAAATTTAGTGTTTATTTTACAATTCCTTCTGGATTAAATGATGCAAAAGAATAAATCATAATTTGGTAAATAAATTATCTTCCCACACTAAAAGACAGTTGGACTGATTCAGATTAAAAAAATTTATGGTTTAACTTATTTGGTACAATTTCAGACATTCTTTTGAGTTCTGGTTTGGTGGCACAATGATGATGAATCAAGTTTTGGAATTACATAATTTTAGAAATCCTAAAGTACATGGTATTAAATAAAGAGTAAGAAAAAAAGTCATTAACAAAATAAATTATTTTGTCAACAACTTGCCTCGTTAGGTAGTACCAGAAAATCATTACAAATATAAAGATATCCCCAAACCTGTACTTCAAATTTCAGTTTGTATGTGATACGATCCTAACTTCCTCATCGAAGTTGTACACTGAATTGAATAGACCACTGCCTACTGTGCAATGTGCTACCCTACTATGTAAAGTCACTGATACACTGGAGTTACTAAAGGACACAGGAGTTACTGAAGCTAGAGAATTATGAGCCTATGCTACACATATCACTGCCTAATTTCCAGGATTGCATAAGCTAAATTACCAGAACCCTTAGTACTAAGACTTTACAGTGAGTATCAAAGTACTAAGCAAGGGGATGATTCTTTTACAGGTACATACATAAATCTTCTTGCACAATCCCTTGTATTAACAGAAGGAGCCAGCCTCAAATGTAGGGAGGAGCCTCTGTCTGAATCAAATGTGATATAATCTTCTGCCTACGATCATAAAGTTTATTTCCTCTGAAGCCTATAATCCCTTGTATTAACCCTAATACCCAAGTCATTGTAGATTGGTGGGGGAGATGGAGATAAACTCATCCTCAGACAAGTTATCAATAGCCTCTGCTGTGATATTAGCTTTTGATTTATCTATGTCCAAAAGCTGTGAGTTTAACTTCCCAACCTGTGGATCAGATTCAGTAGTTAGTGGCTACAAGGCCCTTCACCAATTCAGGAAACTTCAAAGGACCTCACATCTTCAACTGCAAATCATTAGTGCCCCCACCAATCCTTCGTTTCTTCTGATTCCATATTTTTACTCACAACTTGAGATAATATTCCAGTTCACGATAAGGATAATAATCCAAATTACCAAACCATTATTATATTAGTATTTCTTACATGTTTGTGGATCCAAATTATAATATGGACAAATCTGACAGGAAATTACAAATGGACTAACCTTAACAACATATTATTGTCTTAATATAGTCACAGATAGTTGTAGATAACAAACCTTTGAGTTTGAGATCAAAGTATATTTCATTTGAGTAATATCAATTAACAGTAAAGAAAGAAAGTTTAGTTTGTTTCTAATTAATTTCATGTAAAAATATTGAACTTAGATGTCAAGGCATGAACAATTGTGTTATCAGAAGCCATAATTATGATAATGTACTTGTAACTGAAACTCATCAATGGTTACCCATAGAAATAACTCCTGAGACCTCAAAAGTGCAAAAGTTAAGGTTACACAAAATGCAAGTATTCACAAATTGCATATTATCAGTATCAATAGCAAATGCTTAGCATTACAATTTTGGAAAGTGAACGCACACATAGGTCAAAGCATCTTCCTCGTTGTTTCCACTCATCGTGTTCAACTTTCCATATTGATACAATTACACACACTACACATGATACTATTAAGATGCAACTTACATATCCTATGAAAGTAAAATAACTAACCCACATTCCATTTCAAGGTTGCACAATGTGCCAACAACAACAATAAATACTTAATGCGCCTCCTCCCGCTCCACCACCATCCTCCTTACATTATTAAAACATTAAATAAGGCAAACAAATTTCAATATTGTTGTCGTGGTCGTTTATTATATTACAAACAACCATTTGAGCAAAAGTCAGTTAAAATGAATATATTATTGCTTAAAATGCTATTGTTTAGCATTAAGTGTTGAGAACTGCAGTAATTATTTTCACAAGATTAAATTAATTAAAGAATTTTTTTTTTACGTTTTCATAGTTTCTTGTTGCATTTTAGCTAAATTTTATGATATAAAACATCCAGGAATGAAATGATGATTGATCAATCATAATTGAAGCCACAAGAACCTCTTTATTGATCATAAGAACTAAACAACACATACATAAATTGTAATTATCTGATACTACTGATAACACTCCCTTTGTGATTTAATATATATTATTCAATCAAACACTTCTAACTGACTACATTTGTAAGGATTAAATTGCACAATTTTTTTTTGCATTTTAACTATACATATATGCTTGTTATGTGAAAATCAAGTAAAAAACACGACAATAGATACTAATACAATGTTTGCTCTATCCATAGCTAATGGAGAATAAATCATTGCAATCATAAATCACTGGAAAGGAATAGAAATCAACATTGCCTATTGAAAACCATAACAACTTTATAAATATATGTCAAAGGCTAAGCTAATCAATATCAAAGATTCTTCCAATGTCATTAATTTTGACAATCTAAAGAATAGCATGGACAAGCAACAAACAAGTGAATCTAAAACTAAGAAGATTACGAAACAAAAATTTAGGGAGGGACAAAACCTTTATCTGGGTCCTCCTGTTCTGGAGCTAGAACTTAATCTGCTTTGACTCCAAACACAAATCTGACGAGGAGGTGGGATCCCTTCACAACAGAGGAGTTCAAACATGTACTTATTCGAGAGTCACTAAAACAAATAGCAACAACAAAGTTTTAATCCCATGAATCAAAACCAACCAACCAAAAGAGAGAAAATTATGAAAACATATATGTCTATAGAGTAAGTGAAGAACAAGAGCTGACTGAGTATGAGAGAAGGAATGTGAAGCAGAGGAGGCAGCCATGAGCCGTCACGGACTGGATCGACTTCCCCATGGGACTCCACATCATCGTCTTCCTCCGCTGCTACAGGTCGAGGGGCCGGTAATGGCGAGGAGACGAGCGACGACATCGATATAGTTTCCAGATCTAAAAAGGGTTCGAGGACGAAGAAGAAGAGACTTAGGGGTTAGGGATTTTGGTAGAGGGGAAAGGAAGAGAAGATGAAGAATGGAAATGTGATGACTACGGGGGCGACAGATTTTGGAGAAGGGTTAGGGCTAAGGATATAACACTCGGTATAACATGTGAAACTCACATGACATGTTTTTTCTCCTTAACAATGGTTATAACCGTTGGAAAAAAATAACTTCGTTGCTAATATTAAATTTATTTTTTTGACTATTTATGCTAACGGTTTTTTAATTTTCTAATAATTTTTTATTGTTAGTAATTTGTAACGGTAAAAAATCGTTAGAATTTGAAAAAATTGTGTGTTAGGAAAACCTTATTTTGGTGTAGTGTTAGTCAAAATAGTTTAGTCATGATCAAAGTCGTTTAGGAATGATCAACATTCAATTTTGTTTGGCACGATTTGTTGACCCAAACTGAATCGCAGTCAACCTAATCTTGATAATTAACAAATCGATATTTGGCATGATCCAACTTGACACATAAATCGTCATCAAGCTACAAATCAGACGGCTATCACATATCAAGTCAGACAATCATCATCGACGACTGCTCGACAAATACTGCTGGAACTTGTCATCGGAAGTCTGTATTTTTTAAACTTTTATTGTGTCTAGGCTATTGTACGTTGAGTCGTACTGAGTACCTCAACCATAGACTAGATAACCAAAAGCTCCACAACAAAAAGCCAAACTGCCAAAGCCTTACAAACTGTCCTTGAGCATTCTGTCTCTAAGGAGGCAAAGTTCGGGCCGAACTCTGTCCCCTAATTTCTAGGAGCTAATTTTTAGGGACTGCTCATTGCAAGTTGTCCAACGGCCAATTTTTTTAAATTTTTGGACAGAGTGCTGGCCGAACTCTGCTTCCCAGGACTAGTATATATAGGCACCCTTTTCTCCCATTTCAAATCATCCAATCTTCTCTTCTCTTCTACTCTTATAGTCTATACATCCTAAAGAGCCATACTCTTCTCATCTACTAGCCACAAAACTTCCCAAGCCTACAAGGTGCTCGATGCGAGTCAATTAGAAGTTTGTGTGCAAGAGTCTTGAAGAAGTCACTTGGAAAATTCTAAGTTTCGCCTCACCGATCTTTCAAGAAGTTGACGTGCTCTTCTGAGTAAAGGCACGTGGTTGTAAAGCTATTTCACAAATAGTAGATTTCAATCCTGAGCTAGAGTTCTCAGGCCTGGACTAGTCCTCCACGAGAAAAACCAGGTTAAAAATTGTTGTGTCTGTGTATGCTATCTGATCTTCTTTTAATTTTTGCACTTATACTCTGATTAACTATTTGCTAGTTGGGATTGAATAGAGTTGATTTTTTAATTATTCATTTTTGACACAAATACTCTATTCACCCCCTCTAGAGTTGCCTACACGTACTTCACGATTAACTCGATTAACTATTTAGGAAAAATTATTTAGGCATGATTATCGAGTCAAAATCTAGAAAATATGCAAATTTGACTCGGTCGGAATATAATCAAAATAGTCTGTCTGCGATCGAAAGTCGTAAGGATGATTCAAATCGAAATTATTTTAGCACGATCAATTATGTAGGCACGATCTTAGAATCATATAATCTATGTGATTATGAATCTCATGGAATATGGAATTTAAATCTAGTAATGGTTTTAAATGAGGAGGAACCAAATGATGACTCGACAAATAGAAGGTGGAGAAGAAGGATAAGAAAGGAAGAACTACAAGCTTTATTTATAATATGATCATCCCAGTTTGGAGTGAGAGTATAAGATTTTGCGGATCATGAAAAAGCAATAGTGATATGCCAATAAAGATATAGCCTCTATGGTATTCGAAAATCATATGCATATCTGAAGTCCTTTCACCGAGAGTCCATGCTCCGCTAGTGTACATCTGGCTGCAGTAAACCCTTGTTTTATGACTCAAATATGATATTGTATCGAATATTCTATTAGCTCTACCAATATTAACATACAACTCAAAGGTCGAATAGGGCAACTAGGACATAGTTTTAATAACATTCGATAACTTACACATACTCAAAATTACCTCAACTTAGGGGTCATGCCTCGCCAGTGCACTGCTGGCTGTAGTGAACCCGCATCCTTGATAATTCAAATAAATGGCGACAATGCACTTCTGCCTTGCCATTGTAAGTCAATGACTATTCTTTCAACAATATCCACAGAAACTTTCAAGGAGCTTTCAAAAGATTTAAACAAGTCGATCATGATAGTATAAGTAACTATTCCTGGAGCTATTAATTTTGAAAATCGGATGATCGAAAATTTAAAGAAGACGACTAGGGGTTTTAATATATGGATAGTTGAAGCAGGTTATGCATCAAAATCCAATAGGTGAAATAGGATATTGACTTTTAGAAAAATAAATACTTATACAAATAATTAAGCAATACGGCCCAGGCAGATAATTCAAATAATTTCCAAGGTGATCAAGATAGGAGAAGTGTAAGTATCTGTCCCTGAATGAAAATATCCGTTTTGAAAATCGGATGACTGATTAGGAAGAAAACGATCGAAGACAAGAGAAATACAAAATTTTAATTTCTATTTCTCTATTATTCAAGGATCGAGGAAAATATATATATATATATATATATATATATATATATATATATATATATATATATATATATATATATACACACACACACCTTGAATTTCAACAAAACTACTCGGAGTAGATAGATGGATAGTGGAATCAAGTTAGGATCAATACTCAATGGATTTGAAATAATATATTGATAAAATAATTATCTATGGTCAATGGGAAATAATTAATCAATAAAAGTTTACAATAGGATGATGAGATTTAGAGGGGAGAGAATAAAATTACACAAATGGTCATGATTTGGAATTGAATCATAGGGAGTCCTAGTTTACCAAGCGAACAGTCTACCAACCTTAGATCCTACCGTTGTATCAAAATTCAATGGTATATTCTTCTAGGAAACTTTCTCTAAGTTAGCTAATATGGTATAGAATTCAGTAAATCCCTACCTAAATCATATTTACCTACCTTAACTACCCGACAATCAAATTGAATAAGGGGCTCCTAGTCCTAGTCATTCTCCTAAAAATCAAACCAGTTCTAATTGTGAATGCGCACTTCCTAGTCGCAGGCTCGCGATAGTACGACTAACTTAAGTACTATCACAAGTTCGCACAATTTGTGAAAACTGACCTGCATGGGCCAACATAAAAACTTGTCATGACCCGCACCCCCTTTTCAGGATACGAGTGCGTGTCTAAGCCGCAGTATCGGCGGTAGATCGCTGTCAAGGCCATGATGCTCAAAATCACATAAAATAATAACTTTATTGTTCATTCACAAAACTAACTAATTTACAATTTCACAAGCTTTACATTTAAAGAAAGACAATATTCTTACAAATATTGAAAATGTCTACAATACATTTATTTAACTAATTTCTAGATTTTTGGCCTGCAAGTACACCCGTGTCTCCCCAATGCTAAGAGTAGTCGCGGCTAACCTAAAAAAATATTAGTTTCTAGTCAGGAATGGAACGAGTATAATCCAAGCATGCAGTTCCAAATATATGATAACGACTATAAAAATATTGAATAAAAAATAACATATATGATGAAAGAAATAACTATAAAGCATGGCACGGGAAATATGGTGAGACTACAAGGACAAGTAAAACATGGAACAAGAAACATAACTATCTACGTGATTTGAAGTACACCTTTTAATATGTGATCAGGCTGGTCCACTACACCGTACGGGCTGCACTGTCTACATTGCATGAAATAAAGCACGGTCTATACTGTCTACTTTGCATGAAATAAAGCACGGTCTACATGGTCTATATTGCATGAAAT
Organism: Iris pallida; assembly: GCA_029216955.1. Lineage (NCBI taxonomy): Eukaryota > Viridiplantae > Streptophyta > Magnoliopsida > Asparagales > Iridaceae > Iris > Iris pallida. The sequence goes on from JANAVB010028819.1 coordinate 4,049,839, forward strand.
AAAGAATGATCTACGGGATTGATCACATATTTACTTAGTACGTACTTCCCTACCCGACTACTACACATGGATTAGTCATGACAATAAATTACGAAACACGGTAAAATAAAACATGGCATCATGACTAAAATCCATATGACACTAACTCGTGTGTCGAACGTGTCAAGAATCAAATATGTATCACTAACCATAAAATTATAGTAATTAACAATACTGGAAATAAAACATGAACTGTACTTGTATGGTGTCCTGAGCTGCTGATAAAGGTCTGGTGCAACAAAGAAAGCCAACTGCCACAAACGTCCTCTGATGCTGAAATAAATATCACGAACGTATATGGTATAAAAGAAATGTTTAAAAGTCCAATTCTGGACACATAAGCAAAATCATAATTTTGGATCAAAACGATGTCCGCCGTTGGACCTGCTTTGCTCCAAAAAGCGTGCCAGTACCTACGTTCTCTAAAGTCATCAAACTATGTCTACAGGTCCTATTTGACGATACAAATCCAACCGTATGTCCAAAGTTAGATTCCGATGGGCAGTTCACAATTTTGCCCGTTAAATCGTGTCGCAGACCCGCAAAAATAGCATTCCAGTTGACCTTCTCAGAATCGGACCAAACTTGGCACACAGGATCGGAAAAATAATACGATCCTGTTGGCGCAAGTTTCATTTCGAGGTGACTAACGTGCACAAAATTATAGACTAGTTTGTAAAGAGGCCGATACGGGGTATCTCGACGGATACATCTTGATTTCGTCGCGCACGCACAACGAAATTGAGTTTTGTCGAATCCCACACGTCGACAACATCCATACGCGTCTTTCGATGCTCATGGGTTGCGACCACATTGCTCGGTTTTTCAGGGCGCACGCCTTATCAGGAAATTTTCTAATTTTAAAACTGTTTTTCTCGGGGTTTTTCTCGATTTTCTAACTGATTTAACTTAACCAATAGATAACTAAAATTAGAAGTAAAAATATAGTTTTGTATATATATTAGGTTGCATAAAAGTTTATTTAGGTAGATTTCTATAATTCCTATCATTCTGCCCCAAAAGCCCCTTCCAAAACAGTGTCTTCAACCCCAAAAACTGTTATTACCAACTACATATACTGTGGATTTTGCCCGTATTTGCAGAGATTTTCCCAATAAATAATTGCAAATAAATTAGATATGATTGAAAGGAAATGTAGAGGGTCATGTGGGTTATCCATGGGACTTGATGGTTCGGGAAACTATCGAGTAGGATTCGAGAAATAGGGTTCGAAAGAGAGGTACCTCGGCTGCTATAAAACAGGGCATGCTCTGTTTCTGCCTGTCGTTGCTGCTGTTGGCTATTGTTCGATGGTCCACGGCGGTGTGCGACATCGTGCAGACATCCAGGGAGGTGGCATACAGTCGCAGAGGGTCAGGGAACTTTGTAGCGCGATTTGGGAGTTGGTATCGAAGGAAATTTCTTCGTTTGGTTTTGATGAACGCCGGGTTTGTGGGTTGGCTAAATATTGAATTCGATTCGAATTAAGTGGATATACGATCAGATTTAAATTAGGATTTAGGTTATTCTTGGTAGAGAATCCTACCAGGACTCCTTAGGAAGAATCGAGAAAAGATTTAGCCAGGAATTTGATTGGATTTGAATCCAATCAATTTCTAAGAAAATCCTTTGTTCGTTTGGGAACAGGTCGGGGTCGCGAGAGAAACCAGTAGGTTTAACTTGCGAGATTCATTATCTCGCGAGTATTTGGGGTGGCCTATTTTTCTTTTTCCTTATTCTTTTTTTTCTTTTTCTATTTCTTTATATAAATAACTATATATGCCTATATATACATATATGTCTACATATTTTTTTTTGTTTATATATATATATATATATATATATATATATATATATATATATATATATATATATATATATATATATATATATATACTCACACTATAAAATCCCGAAAATCTTAACAACACTTTTCTTGTGTAGGATGTTTTAAATAAAATATTTACATACAATTTAATATTTATTTACTAAAAATAGAAAATTATAATAACAATAATAATAACAATAACAAGGATAAAAAAATAGGGTAAACCAATAATAGGTGTACCTATAAATATAGGTATGGTTTAAAAATCCCCAAAATATACAAGAATAATGAAAGTAGTACTTATCCTATTTTCCAAGGTAGTCATAAATTAAAATAGCAAATAATGCATGTTAGAAATTTATTGTACCCTGTTGATTCATGAGATGAAAAACATAAATTAAATTACGGAAGCGTACCTGAATCCATTGCTAGGCTTGATGGATCTTCAAGTGGTCGTCCTTTTATGAGGTTCGATCTTCCAACTTGCTACGACCCTTAATGAAAAAGAAGAATCTGAATCCTTTGTCCCTCTCTTTCTATTGATGGGGATGCAGAAGAGAAAAAGAGAAAACCTCTCTTTTCGTGGCCGTATAAGTTGGGGACCATAACCCTAATGAATACATATATTTATATGTTTTGATATTTCTAATTTGGCCCCTCATCAAATTAGATTTATCTCCGATATCTACATATTAATTCCATTACAATTATACCCTTAAGCCAATTTTCCAAATAGACCACTTTAATTTGGCTTAATTATTTAGATAGCCCAACACAATTAATTTTACATGTGTGGTCCATATTATTGAATAATTCCAACAATCTCCCACTGGACCACATATGTAACATTACAATTGTGTTAACCTTAGTGAGCTCATAAATTGCTATCTTAATCCTTAGGGTATATCCGGACAATCTCGTCCGTTAACCATACCAACATAGGATCAAAGCGGCATTCGTCACATATAGCATAACTAAACCATAAATGGTCACATATACCAATATAGCTAAACGACATAGATCAATCATGGATGCGTAGCATGAAAATTATACGCAATGTGATCAATACATGTCTATTTCTAACTGGTCCTCCTTAACTTTAATGAGATCAATACTTTAACATAATGAAAACAGAATGAACCGAATTTTCATATATCTGATCAGATAAATATCCAAAATACTTTAATACATAAATATGTCCAAAACCAAATAGTACCCAAATACATAAAATACAAACTCCCACTGTATTGCCATATTCTTAATTAAGATAACACCCATATGAGCAGTATGCTCATGAAAGACCCTGGGTGATAATACTTTTGTGAGCGGATCCGCTAACATGGAGTTTGTCCTAATGTGCTATATGGACACTTTTACCATTCTGAATTCTTTCCTTCACAACTAGAAATTTTATGTCAACATCCTTTGACTTATATAAGTTCTTGTTGTTATTAGAATACAGTACTGTTGATTTATTATCACACCATAATTTTATGTGGTCTTTTAACACCATACTGTAGGCGCAGTCTTGTGACAAAATTTTGCAATCATATCCCTGAATAGATGCCCCACAGCATGTTATAAACCTTGCTGCCGTGGTAGAAGAAATTATGAGTGCACGTTTGACACTCATCAAAAATATATCTTCATTAGTCAGCATAACCTGATATGGATCTCCTGTTGTGTTAGCATCCAATAAAATCGGAGTTGGAATACCTTATGATCTCCGGAATTATCCGATCTCCTACAAAGAGCATATAATTTCTTGTTCTCTATTAATTACTTAAGTTGTTTGGCTGCTACCCAATGATCCATCCATATTTGCTTAAATATATGCCTAACATTCTAATATGTACGCAATATCCTGACGCGTACATACTTGAGCATATATTAGACTCCCTACAACTGATCATTAAGAAAAAATCTATTATATTTTCTTAATTTTAAGGCTAACCTTAGGACAATTAATTGAGACCGAATTTATCTCCTTTAACGAGAGGTGTCACCTGGTTTGCATTGAATACTTTAATCGATACACAAAACCAGAAAATTATTCCTACTTCCACTGAACTTGTGATACACACAATCTTCAACAGTGTTCATCTCAAAACCAAACGAGATAATCACTTAAAGTACCTTTGACGAGAAGCTTGCTTGAGTTCATAAATTGATTTTGTCAATTTACAAACCATATTCTTTGGATCTTTCGACACAAAGTTTTCTGGTTGCACCATATAAATCGTTTCATCAATGTTACCATTGAGAAATGTCGTTTTGACATCCATTTAATGTAATTCAAGATCAAAATGTGCAACATATGCTATAATTGTTTTAAAGGAGTTTTCCAAAGATACCGAAGAGAAAAACTCTTTAAACTCAATCCCAAAATTTTAAGTAAAGTCACCAGCTACAAGACGTACTTTATACCTCTTCACATGATCCTTCGAATCCTTCTTGGTTCTAAATGTCCATTTGCAACCAATGGACTTCATACCTTTTGGTAATGGGACAAGTTCTTAAACTTTATTATCTTGTATGGACTTATACTCATTATTTATTATACCAATTCACTTTGAGAACTGGAACTTTCCATAGCCTGACGGAAGTTGATTAGATCATCTTCCAGTATCCACAGTATTCCTCACGTTCCTAAAGAAATATGACAAATATTATCCGAAATTATATTTCTCCTTTCTCTGATGGACCATCTTAATATTACGGGTTCTTGAGGTTGTTGAGTTTGTTCCTTAGGAATAATTACCTTATCTTGAATGCGGTGCCGTTACGTTGTCGTGTCAAGGTATCTCAACAACGACTTGTAGAGGTAATTCGATATTGTCTTGTTGAGTCTCCGAATTCACTTCTTGATCAATGACAGGTAAAAAATCCTGCACATTGTCAAAAGTGATAGTAGGAATCACAATCGGTTCCTCCTCAAAGATAATGTCTTTGACTTTATTTCTCCCCCAAACTCAATAACATCCTCAAAAAATATTACACTTCTCATCTTAAAAAAAATTATTTATGTGGGACCGTATAATTATTAACCCATCGACCTGTCAGCATAGCCAATAAAGTAGCTATTTACAATTTAACTTTGGTCTATATTTCCTTTACACATTAATATAGACATTGAAGTCTATAAAGTCAATAAAATCCAAATCTCATCAGACACAAATCGTTCAACTCTATTTCTAGAGATGTGACCTAATCGCTTATGTCATAATGAGACTAAAAACATTTATTGTTAATTTTGCATTTAGTACCACATGACTCTACTTACAAGGTTTTATTGTAAGATGCAATAGTTTTAAATGAATATAGGTTATCATAAACCTTAAGGAAACCGTTACCAATAATATTTGGATTTAAAGATAGACTAAACTTATTATTTCCAAATGAACAATGATAACCAGATTTGTCCATTAAAGAAACTGAAACTGAATTTCGTCTAAAAGACGGTACAATAAAAGTGTCTATCAAATCCAAATAATAATCGGTTCCTAAAAATAACCTAAAATGTCATATTGCTTTCACTTCTACCAATTTGCCGTCACCCACATAGATGTATCTTTCACCATCAATTGGCTTCGGTAGCTCAGACAACCTTGTCTATAAACACTAATGTGTGTAGTAGCACCAGAATCTAACCACCACGTGTAAACCCCCTAAATTTTTACTACGATTTTTTTCTTAATATTATTACATTTATTTTATTCTTCGTATCTGCACGTCGCATACGAATTCGCATTGTTGTAGCGTGCGAAATTCACGTTTCATAATTTCTCGTCGAGTGCGAATATGTGCGAGGTACATATTTTGTAAAACATTTTATTAGAGATTTTATATATATAGAAGAATTTAGTTTTCAAAATAATATGTGATAAATATTTTTATTTAAAAAAAAAGTTATTTAGTTCGTCGTTTAAAAATAAGTAGTGATTTAAAAATTGTGGATTATATGAAAAGTATTCCAAATATTTTGCAAAATTTGAAAATTTTTATTTAAAATATTTTGTTATCTATAAAAACTATTTTATGATTTAATATTTAAGTATTTATCGTGATTTTCGAAATTAATTATTTCTATATTTATTTAATTATGAAAATGATACTTGAGATTTTGTTGATCTTAATATTTGAGTAAATATGCTAATTTAAATTAGAAAAGATTTCATTGGAATTTGAATGAGTGGAGGTTTTATGTTGATTTGGATTTGAACGATTTAAAGTTTAAATCAAAAATTTTAATTTAATATGATATTATCTATGGGGGATTTAAATCCTCCCAATCCCTATCCAACTGGGAATTTCCATCTCCTATATAAGGAGAGGTACTCCTCTAATTTTTTCACACCACAATTACATCGTGCATCGTGTCTGTGACAACCAAATCTTATTCCAGCTATTTATATTCATCCATCTCATGTCGGGACACACCCCCGACACGACACACCCGATACCATCGAACAATCCTAACCCTACCCACACCCACCGACCCCTTGCCAAACTCCCCGCACCATCATCATCACCGTCACCCCCGTCGCCATCAACTCCACCACCATCACCCAATCAACTCCGGCCATCCTCCGTCATCACCACCAGACACCAGACAGGAAAATAAAAGAAAATAAAAACCCTCACCTTCCCCGACGAGCTCTCCTGTCCGCCGCAGGACGCCGCCGCCTGACCAAATCCCTAGCGTTCCTCCGCCAAGAACCAGCACATCCACCTCCCTCGTGAGCCGCGTGCCCCGCATTCACGGGAATAGCTGCCACTCGTGCACGCCTCCCCGTACGCACTGACAGCCATGCCCAAAAATTTTATCGCCGGCGGGTGAACCCAGTACCGCTCTCGCGGCAGCCCGCCCCCTCTACCTTCATCATCGATCGACCCGCGACCGCCGCTCGTCATCCGCGGTGCCACTAGTTTTAGCCATCGCCGGAGAACCCTGCGCCGCCCACTGGAAAACCCCCTCTCATCCTGCCCGTCGGCCACCGGCGAACCAACCACCGCCAGCCACCATGTCCACCGCCTGCACCTCCCTTTCGAGCCGTCCCCGTGCCGTACAGTACGGCCGTCCGCCGCTGTTGAGCGTGCGCCACCACCAGCGCCGCTCCGCCCCGCCCGCGTAAGCGCCGTCCGCGCGAGCGCCGTCCGCGCGAGCGCCGTCCGTGCGAGCGCCGCCTCCCGCAGCCGTACAGGCTGTCGCCCCTCCGTCGAGACTCTGATCCGCCGACGCAGCCCATCGCCGAGAGCCCCGTGCTCCGCCCGCACCGGCCTCAGTCGCGATCGCCTTCCGTCGGCGCTCCCTCCACCGCCGGCGCTCTCCGTCTCTACCCGAACTCCGGCGCCGACGCCGCTCCTCCTTAGCGCCGCCTCCATCAAACCTCCGCCGATGGTGAGGACCGCTTCCCCCTTCCTTCACTCTTCAATCACACTCTCTCTCCTTCATTCTTCTTTATTTTTGGGGGAACATCACCTGCTGTTACTCTCATTATAATATTTATCATTATTATTATTATCATTATTATCACTATTATCACTAGTTATAATATCATTACCATTATTATTATTATTATTATTATCATTATAATTTTATATTAATATTATTGTTATTATTATTATTATTATTATTATTAATTATTAGTATTTTTCATTATTATTGTTATTATAGATTACTGTTATTATTATTATTGTTATTAGTATTATTATTATTATTACTGTAAATTATTAGTATTACTGAAATTATTTTAATACTTTTGTTATGATTATGATTTTATTATTAGAATTATTAGCGTATTATTCTCCAAAATATATTTTGACAAAATTAGGGTTTAACCCTAAACTGTTTATTAAAAATATTTTGACTACCAAAAATTTAGTTTACCTAGTAAATTCTATATTGACAACTTAGAGTTTTGCCTAAAAACTATTTTTATTTTTCAAGTATTTTCTAAAATTATTTTAACTAATAAAATGGTAGTTTCCAAATTAAAAACTCATTTTTCAAGTATTTATTTATCTGAAATATTTTGGACTAATGAAAGATATTTTTCAAGGTATTATAAATATTTTTACAAAATAATATATGTATTTCTTCACATAATTTCCCTCAATTATCTTGATTGCGACTGATCATCTTTCCTATTTTCTCGCGACTTTGGACCTCTGCACCATGACTATGGCTATTGGACCAAGCTGGACTTGTCAGATTATCGTACACCAGGCGTAATAACAGGAAAGATACCTTGCCACAATTTACTGTTTATAAATTAGTCTGCATTTTATTTATTACATATCACTGTGTATTTATTTCTCGTACTTTTAGCTGTACCATTATTACAGTTCCTGACTTACTGCCTGCTAAGTGATATTAGATGTACCTTATTATTTATCCTTTGATTGCATATGGAGCTAGAGTTAAGGGACTACCACTAGTTTAGTGCATTACATAAACTTTGCCAATGTTGTGCCACGAGATGTGTGAGTTATGAGTAGCATATAGCATCCGGACTTGCGTGTTGGCTGATCACTGATGCATATAGGACGTGCGTTAGGTCTAACTGTCAATAGTTGTGTGTTAGAAGACTTGACGGTTAATAGTGTTACATGGTCGTGGATGCGACATGATAGGTACATTGGGTGGGGAGAACATTTCCTTATCGTATGGGCTTCGATTGTACTTTCCTTGTAACCCGGAAGCTCCGCTGGAGATACGGGTATGTTGAGCCTCTCAGGTTTGCCACTGTCGTTTTTGAACGTCATGCGCTGTGGTCACTGGTGCCCAAGTGGGAACTATACCAGATCCCATTTATAGTCAGGGCTCATGCGACGAAAGGTTTGTTCTCACTGCATGTTCACTTTAGTACGGTTAGGTTGCCTTATTTATGTCTTGTCACTTTCTTTGATTGTGGCATATTTTATATTCAGTATTTATATGGCATGTTTATTATATCTTGTTACGTTCCTCTGAGGACCTGGTTATCTCGCCAGGTGTGTGCTCTTGTCTTTCGCAGGTGTTCTAGTCGTTGCCACGATCATCTCTATTTCTTCGAGATGTTGCTTTTTGGATCGTCATCTCCTTCGCTCACCAAATCATTTTCTTTGTAAAATTCTTTTTATTTAAATTAGTTGGTAGTGGATTTGTCTCCGTCCAACGATTGTATACATGACAAATTCAATATTGCTTTTATAAGATTATTTATCTTCGTGGATGAGATTTAGTGCCTTGGTTACTGCATTTTACAGCTTACGTATATATATTATACGGCTGGCATGTCTACGTTCCTAGTCCTACGTATTTTGGGACTGGGGCGTTACATGTTTTTGTGGTGGTCCATGCAGGTCTAGTTTGCCGTTTCGGTTACATGACTGTACCGAACGAGCTTGCAATATAGGATTAGAGTCTAGAATCTCATCCACTTGACATTCTTTCTTGACTTCAAATTTTGAACTCTCGTTCGACCTCCTTGAATTGCATCTTGCTTGACTCCTTCTACCGTAAATTCTTAGTTTCGTGTTTAGTAAGATGACTACACTAGTATATGCCCATAGGTTAAACACATGGCTAGATGGATTGCATTGACAATTAATATGCATTGAGATTTTATTTGAGTTATAAAGGCATTTATTTTTCTAGAAATATGATCTTAAGGGTTAGTTAATTCCAAGTTGGGTAGTATCATATTACCGCTTCTAAAGATAGTTGGAATTTTAATTTGCTATTACAAGATGGTATACACAAGAGGACAGCTAGATCGAGAAAACAAATTTATGATTTATGATTTTTGGAAATTGCTAAATAGTTTATGATTTATTGGGATATGAAACCGATTTGAGAAACATCTTTAAAACGTGACACATGATTTACGGTTAAGTTCAAGTTTGGATTGAAAAAGTTTATCTCAAAAATTATTAAAGAGTTTTAAATTATAAGAGAATATGGAGGGTTATGATTTATGGAGAGCTTGAGGTTTTAAATTGAGTCGTACGATTTTAAGTTTATTTAATTTTGAGTTTGAAGAGATGATGGTAAAAAAGTTTTGTTTAAAATATTTTGGAAGATATGAAATCAACTTGAAGGAAAAATTCAAATTTTAAATTTTGTCTTATGATCTATGATTTATAAAGTTATTTAAATTTCGAGTTTAAAGCCTTGATTATAGATATTTAAATTTTGGTAAAAAAAAGTGTGTTCATTTTGCGATATACAAGGACTATTTCGAGATTTATTAGAGATTTAAATTTTGATTAAACTTGACAGTCTAAGATAATTGGTAATTGTGGCGGAGTATCTTGGAAATTTTATTGAGAAATTTCGAGGAACTTGAAATTTAGATTAGATCATATTGGTAGAGGACCAAGAAGCAAGAAAGGTCATCCTAGTGAGATAGAAGTATTCTACATTAGATTGCCATGCCCCCTATGATTATGATATTGCATATACACAAGTATAGTTAGTCATCGACCAAACCGATGACATATCTTTTGACTTACTCGACCTGCCCTCAATTCTAGATCTTTATTCGTGACCACCTAATTGTTTGAAACTTAGAAACGATTAGAATCATTCCCTTGACCATACCCTTATGTAGGATACTATCTTCTCCCTAGAAACCGTTATTTTTACCTCGATCTACGAGATTCTATTAATTATCTTTATTTCGTGCTTTAACTGCATCCTTTTTGTGCATTAATTAGTAACTTAGGAAAACCTACTTTCTATTTTGATTATTTGGCGTTCCCCATCGTGACTTTGATATTTGGAGCACAACACTAGATTTTTCCTTCCCACAAATTTCACATGCAAGACCTAGACGAGCTCACCTTCATGTAGGTATATCATGTTCCACTAAAATACGTCCCCTTGTACTCTATTTTTATGGTACGACTTTCGGGCCATAAAGACTCAACCATAACCCTTACCATGGTACCGATATGGACCCACCTCGACTCAAATTTTTTGACCTAATATATGATTGTGACCTACTTAATTCCTTAAATGCTTAACTTCTTGTTTATCTTGATTAGTTGATCCTTATCCTTTTATTATTTTGACTTACTTAGACCCTATCATCCCTTACTTTTTTATGCAATAACTCACGACCCCTATTCATTATCCAACTCATACCACGATCATTAAACCTAACCGCATTCCCTTTCCAAATTGTTTTGCTTCACTATGATTCGTGCAACCCTTTTTCCGTGGATACCCTTGTACGGAGATGAAGATTTGATCATAACGCCCTTTGGTTAGACATGAGTTAGATGGAAAAAAAGAAAAAAAAAGATTCCCTAGAAGAGTTTTGTTGATTCAACTAACTTGATTGAAGATTTTTGAAATTTCGAGTTTCGCGAGAATTAAAGCTAGAGGAAATTTTCATGATAAAATATTGCGTTACGAAGATATGATCAACGGAGGGTACACTTTTGATTGATGCATTAGCCGTCGAGATTTAGCAAATATTAAAGGTAATATTTGTTTTGGTACTTTAAGGATGATTACAAAGAAAAAAAAAGTTGATTTATTACCCAAAGATTATTACCTACTTTTGAGGAAGTACGAACGACAAAATTTATTTGAGAATATATATATATATATAGGATGGAGAAAAAAGTTTATTAGAGATTTTTGAATTCAACTTCGTGGACTTATTAAATTTCAAATATGGGATATTGAATTTAATATTTTGAAGATGGTGAAATTTTGGAGTTCAAAATTTTATGAAATTAAGAAGAAAAAGGAAGAGGGTATCTTAAGTGAACTTAAGTTTATTGGAATATGAATCTCAAGAAGAAATCAAACTTTTTGAAAGAGTTATTATGAATAAAAGGATAGTGACGAATCGAGGAGCTTGACGATATTGAACACAACTCAAATATTGAGCTTTTGCTCTTAATTTTGTCGAGAAAGTTATTAACCTATTTGTGTTATACATTTAAAGATTTAGGATAGTGTTGATTGAAAATTGAGATTGATAGGTGTCATATGATCATCGTCTACACTATGCCGAGAATCTATTCATTTTAGATATCTAAATTTCAATTATTCAAAGATTGTTTATTTTTCTGTTGTATGCCGTTCCTTCACCCCGTCAGATAATTGATCGATTGCTTATCGATAAACTCTTTCCATCCCTTTCGCCCTACCTACCCTAATTACTCCTAAATTTCGAGGACGAAATTCTTTTAAGTTGGGTAGGATATAAACCCCCTAAATTTCTACTACAATTTTTTAAATATTATTATATTTATTTTATTCTTCGTATCTGCACGTCGCATACGAATTCGCATTGTTGTAGCGTACGAAATTTGCGTTTCGTAATTTCTCGTCGAGTGCAAATATGTGCGAGGTACATATTTTGTAAAACATTTTATTAGAGATTTTATATATAAAAGAATTTAGTTTTCAAAATAATATGTGATAAATATTTTTATTTTAAAAAAGTCATTTAGTTCGTCGTTTAAAAATAAGTAGTGATTTGAAAATTATAGATTATATGAAAAGTATTCCAAATATTTTGCAAAATTTAAAAAATTTTATTTAAAATATTTTGTTATCTATAAAAACTATTTTATGATTTAATATTTAAGTATTTATCGTGATTTTTGAAATTAATTATTTCTATATTTATTTAATTATGAAAATGATACTTGAGATTTTGTTGATCTTAATATTTGATTAAATATGCTAATTTAAATTAGAAAAGATTTCATTGGAATTTGAATGAGTGGAGGTTTTATGTTGATTTGGATTTGAACGATTTAAAGTTTAAATCAAAATTTTTAATTTAATATGATATTATCTATGGGGGATTTAAATTCTCCCAATCCCTATCCAACTGGAATTCCCACCTCCTATATAAGGAGAGGTACTCCTCCAATTTTTTCACACCACAATCACATCGTGCATCGTGTCTGTGACAACCAAATCTTATTCCAGCTATTTACATTCATCCATCTCGTGTCGGGATACACCCCCGACACGACACACCCGATACCGTCGAACAATCCTAACCCTACCCACACCCACCGACCCCTTGCCAAACTCCCCGCACCATCATCATCACCATCACCCCGTCGCCATCAACTCCACCACCATCACCCAATCAACTTCGGCCATCCTCCGTCATCACCAGCAGACACCAGACAGGAAAATAAAAAAAAATAAAAACCCTCACCTTCTCCGACGAGCTCTCCTGTCCGCCGCAGGACGACTCCGCCCGACCAAATCCCTAGCGTTCCTCCACCGCGGACCAGCACATCCGCCTCCCTCGTGAGCCGCGTGCCCCGTATTCGCGGGAACATCTGCCACTCGTGTGCGCCTCCCCGTGCGCGCTGACAGCCGTGCCCGAAAATTTTACCGCCGGCGGGTGAACCCAGCGCCGCTCTCGCGGCAGCCCGCCCACTCTACCTTCATCATCGACCGACTCGCGACCGCCGCTTGTCATCCGCGGCGCCACCAGTTTTAGCCATCGTTGGAGAACCCCGTGCCGTCCACTGGAAAACCCCCTCTCATCCTGCCCGCCGACCACCGGCGAACCAACCACCGCCAGCCACTATGTCCGCTGCCTGCACCTCCCTTCTGAGCCGCCCCCGTACCGTGCAGTACGGCCGTCCGCCGCTGTTGAGTGCGCGCCACCACCAGCGCCGCTTCGCCCCGCCCGCGCAAGCGCCGTCCGCGCGAGCGTCGCCTCCCGCAGCCGTACAGGCTGTCGCCCCTCCGCCGAGACTCTGATTCTCCGATGCAGCCCGTCGCCGAGTGCCCCGTGCTCCGCCCGCACCGGCCTCAGTCGCGACCGCCTTCCGCCGGCGCTCTCCGTCTCCACCCGAACTCCGGCGCCGACGCCGCTCCTCCTTAGCGCCGCCTCTATCAAACCTCCGCCGACGGTGAGGACCGCTCCCCCCTTCCTTCACTCTTCAATCACACTCTCTCTCCTTCCTTCTTCTTTATTTTTGGGGGAACAACACCTGCTGTTACTCTCATTATAATATTTATCATTATTATTATCATTATTATCACTATTATCATTAGTTATAATATCATTACCATTATTATTATTATTATTATTATCATTATAATTTTATATTATTATTATTGTTATTATTATTGTTATTAATTATTAGTATTTATCATTATTATTGTTATTATAGATTACTGTTATTATTATTATTATTGTTATTATTATTATTATTATTATTATTACTGTAAATTATTAGTATTACTGAAATTATTTTAATACTTTTGTTATGATTATGATTTTATTATTAGAATTATTAGCGTATTATTCTCCAAAATATATTTTGACAAAATTAGGGTTTAACCCTAAACTGTTTATTAAAAATATTTTGACTACCAAAAATTTAGTTTACCTAGTAAATTCTATATTGACAACTTAGAGTTTTGCCTAAAAACTATTTTTATTTTTCAAGTATTTTCTAAAAATTATTTTAACTAATAAAATGGTAGTTTCCAAATTAAAAACTCAATTTTCAAGTATGTATTTATCTAAAATATTTTGGACTAATGAAAGATATTTTTTAAGGTATTATAAATATTTTTACAAAATAATATATGTATTTTTTCACACAAATTTCCTCAATTAACTTGATTGCGACTGATCATCTTTCATATTTTCTCGCGACTTTGGACCTCTGCAACATGACTATGGCTATTGGACCAAGCTGGACTTGTCAGATTATCGTACACCAGACGTAACAACAGGCAAGATACCTTGCCACAATTTACTGTTTATAAATTAGTCTATATTTTATTTATTGTATATCACTGTGTATTTATTTCTCGTACTTTTAGCTGTACCATTAATACAGTTCCTGACTTACTGCATGCTCAGTGATATTAGCTGTACCTTGTTATTTATCCTTTGATTGCATATGGACCTAGAGTTAAGGGACTACCACTAGTTTAGTGCATTACATAAACTTTGCCACTGTTGTGCCACGAGATGTGTGAGTTATGAGTAGCATATAGCATCCGGACTTGCGTGTTGGCTGATCACTGATGCGTATAGGACGTGCGTTAGGTCTAACTGTCAATAGTTTTATGTTAGAAGACTTGACGGTTAGTAGTGTTACATGGTCATGGATGCGACATGATAGGTACATTGGGTGGTGTAGTGACCCACTCCGCCCTAGCGGAACGCCGATTCAAACGGCAAGTACAACGACTCAAAAACGAGCCGTCGACCCGAAGAGTTGCTTCGACCCGATGAAGTATCGATGCGAATCGATGCAAGACTTGCATTGGCCCGTCAAGATGAATCTAGACTTAGACTTTCAAAGGCACACTCGGAGTATCGCTCGGCCGATGCGAACATCGCTAAGGTGGGTGGCTCCGATGAACCCGTCTGTGCTTAGCCTAGACACATATCAATACGGACACTATTACGGAAATCGCTAGGCGATAGCACCTCGTATGCTAATAAATGACCCAACGCACCTAGCTAAGGGAATAATCCCATCTTGTATGCTTGTATATATGTAGTGACCCGCTCCGCCCTAGCGGAACGCCGATTCAAACGGCAAGTGCAACGACTCAAAAACGAGCCGTCGACCCGAAGAGTTGCTTCGACCCGATGAAGTATCGATGCGAATCGATGCAAGACTTGCATTGGCCCGTCAAGATGAATCTAGACTTAGACTTTCAAAGGCGCACTCGGAGTATCGTTCGGCCGATGCGAACATCGCTAAGGTGGGGGGCTCCGATGAACCCGTCTGTGCTTAGCCTAGACACAAATCAATACGGACACTATCACGGAAATCGCTAGGCGATAACACCTCGTATGCTAATAAATGACCCAACGCACCTAGCTAAGGGAATAATCCCATCTTGTATGCTTATATAGAATATGGAAAGGAACATGGAAAATACGAGAACTCTCACACCACGCTCCACGCTCGTGCTACGGCACAAGCCTACATTTATGCTCCTTATGCGTCCAACAATGAAACAATGAATGGGTTACAACAATGAAAGAGAAGACTATCAATATAGTCGTTCCGAGTAGAGTATAGCAACATTAAAAGGCTATGGGACCGATGGGTCGCCAAGGCGACTCCCGTACTGGGAGTTGCGAAATGCTTGAATAAATGAATCAACGAATCAATGAATGAATGAACGAACGAATGAATGAATGAATGAATGAATGAATGAATGAATACGTGAATGAACCAATGAACGAACAAGTGAGAAAGAAAGAAAAGAAAGAAATCATGAAAGTTAATAAAAAAAGAATGGTTAGTAACATGTGTGACGGGCACGTGCAACGGAGCTCGCTACCCGTGCTGCACGGACGCCAACCTGGTCGATAACGCATTATGGCTAAGGGTTAGCCTACGGCAGAGATAGCCGTTAAGTAAAAGACAAGATAATACGAAATGGTCGTGGACAAACGGCACGGGCGATGGGGGGGTAAACCGTGGCCGTCGAGTGGAAGGATTCTGCGGCACGGGCGTTGGGGAGGTAAACCGTGGCCGGCCTAGGCGGAATCAAAACGGGGCTTACGGTCTGCTTGGGTGCGGGCTTGGGCACCAAGGGACGTAAGTGCAGGGTATATTCAAGAGACTTAACGGGGTGTACCAGCCATCACCCTACGCTAAGTTGAGAATTGCCACAGGGGAAATGTCCAGATGGCTAGTCATGCCAGCGACCAAGTGCATATAGAATAGGTGGGCTTTGCTGGTGGCAATCCGCATGCAAGTTTTTGCATTGAAATTAAAGTAAACCGATGTTAACTGAAATAATGCACCTCCTGAACTGGCATGAATGTAATACACCAAATGATCAAGAATACTTGTACAATGAGTTAAAGAATACGCCTACGACGCGCTAGACCCGAGGAAGGGGCACGCACTTGATATTGAATGCATACATGAATCGTGTTATATTATTACACATGAAATGTTGTCTAACTTGGTTTACTTTGAACAGGGAAGGCCGGATGGTAAGTATCGGTAAGTCGTGCATGTATTTCCATGCGACACTTGAAATCGGCAACACAGGATAGGTTATGATATATGCCATGAAATTGACCCTAAGGCAAGATTAGAAAAACAATGAAAGATAGAGATGCACAAAAGTAAATGGAACGTGTTTGGTAATGATAGCATTGTGGGCGAGCTAGCCTCCCCACCAGTGCATAACAATGTACTGATAACCACACAGTCTGCTTGCAGGATGCAGGAGACGCCGGCGGGTGCGGAGCTTCCATCGAGCGTGCTAAGGCGCGGAGCTATCTCTGGGCCTTGGAGCGTTGCAAGGAGTTGGAGCACCATATACGGGACATAATGTATCGGAACATCGCCATGAATCATTCCATCTTGTAAGCCACTTGGCACGCCTTTTATGTTTCAGAGAGAGAGAGAGAGCTTGAGCGATTTGTAATATCGGCCTAGTGCCGCTTGTAAACTTCTTGGAAATCAATAAAGAGTTTGAATTCGCTGCTACTTGTGTTCCTTTTACTTTCCGCTACAAATGGGGACACTTTGTGCGACTCTGTGGCCTAGACTCAAATCGGCCGTTTCTGGACTTGGCCTTGCACGGGCGCAACCTAGGCCCGTGCGGCATCACGCCTTAGCGAGGACGATCGCTCCTACGGGAGCGGGGCGTGACAGATTGGTATCAGAGCACGGCTTTACGTCCTTGGACCTCATGTCAATTTTCTCAGTTTTGAAAGCTCGTCGTGGGAATAAAGAAGTGTACGCTCTCTCTCATTATGCCTTGGGATGTTCCATACAATAAGTCTAATATTTTCAAAAGCTCATACAAGTACTCGGTTAAATGGGATCGATAGGCGAAGGCCTTTGTGCCGAACGATGTTAAACTTGACTCAATAGAGAATACATACTAAGTTAACATGTCGCGTGCGTGCCTGATTAGTCTTGCGTCGACCTAGCAAGTTAGCGTGCAAACTTGAATATAGTCCGTACGGGATGGTTATGCGGCACAACTTAGTCTGCGTGTCGTGCACCTCGATTCTTGGGTGCAATCGGGTTGCGAGCGATATCAATGTAACGCTCGATCAAGAACGGAGATACACTTTGAGTGTATATCGATAGGAACGCTATCGAGTTAACGCTTAGGCACACCCGAAGGATTGACTTGGATTTTGAGGATTAGTACGTCGAGGCGACGTGAGCGATTACGCTAGAGATTCGTCGAACGAATCTGAAGGATGTCTTAGCGCATGATGCGAACGTGATTGAGGACTAGATCGTATGGCTTGAATCCGAGTGGTGTATGTGATAGGTTCAGAGAAGAATAAGAATGAATGTCGACGACTAGACGAGTGGCTCGAACTCTGAGTGGTGTATGGACGACATAGAAATTATTCGAGCGAGACTAAAGGATTTACGGATCGTACGAGTACGTCGGCGAGGCGATGCGATCGCGCAAAGCCTTAGAACGCGTCACGCTTAGTTGGACGTGACTTCAAAAGTCCCGAACGAGATGTCGCTGGACAACTTGTCAATGGGCAACGCGAGCTAGAAAATGGGTCAGAACGATGAATGAAAATGAATGGTCTTGATCGAGGAAACTTAGAGGATCACGCGTACGATTTTGGATGGATTCAAATAAATTGTGACTTGAGTTTGGACAACGATCTTGAAACTAGCTTGAGGAATAGCGATCAAACTTGATCTTGAATATAAAAGGAAATTGTAGAATATCCAACTCGGACGACAGCATCAACGCATGACTCGAAATCGGTTGCAAAGGAAGATCGTCAGGTTACGTATATCGTCGATGGTATTGAGGCGTATCAAAGATCGATATGCGATAACTCGGGGATACTCTGACTCGACGAATGACGATCGTGCAAATGTCATTGTTCCGTTGGATGCTATACTTGGGATATTGAAATACGTCGAGGAAAAGATAGACTTGGCTCGAGGATTTTCTAGTTGAACGCATGACGGTCAGAATATCAATTGACTTGGCTTGGATGAAAATAAAACGCTTGGATTTTGCTTTGTTGACAACCACAACGTTGACGTTCTTGTCTTATGCGAGCGCAACCCCAGCCTCGCACATGCGTCACGCCGATTAGGGCTATCACTCCGCGTGAGCGCTGGTATGGTGATTCATACAGCGGGAGTGATCGGTACTTGCATGGCGTGGCAATTCGTATGTTTCGACTTGTGGTTTAACGCGAAGGTGACTTGAGAATAAATTAGTGTGTTTGATGATTGAACTTGAGGATTGTGTAGGTCCAATCCGCGTATCGAGAATGAGTTAGTCTAAACTCAAACAAGAGTTACGCTCTGATAAGAATGATTATTCTGCAGGAGCGTTGCATGGTGATTCATGAACCACCGTGGATAATCGGACTCGCGTGAGATTAGGGCAGAACGTATTGTCGAGCTAGATGACCTTGTGATCGAATACATGAATTGGTTAGAATGGATACGTAAAGTATGTCGATTTCATGAGTTGAACGGATTCAAATTCGTTGCGCTGTGTAATGAATGTCTTGATGCGAACTAGGTGATCGTGCTCGATGTTTAGAAATCTGAGTGACGCGAGCTTGGGTAGAGAATCCCGTATTATCGACTTTGGTTTGACCCTAGGATTTGGGGTCAGTGTTGGCATTATTGTTGGGGAACTATGATTCCAATCCTGACATTGACTTAGCCTTGAGAAATGGCCTAGCGGTTAGGCGAGACGTCCTGTTGCAAGAGTTAACAATCGAGAGATTGATCTTGAGGATTGACATGGATGGATTGAATGACTCTAGAGTAGGAAGCCCTGCTCACGAGACTCGGCTGACATACATATATTTTGGAGACGCCTGAGTATGTACACAATGCGACTCGAGTGAGAATGACAAATTCTCTATCATACGGCTAGGCTGAATACAGGTATTTTGGGGACGCCTGAAATACGTACACGATCCGGCCAAGTGATACGATGAGTTCTAGCACGACTTGGGGAGTGAACGAGTGTCGTGAACGTGAAATCGTGCTAGTAAAAGTTGGTACAACGAATTGAACCATTGATATGAAGTTATGCTCGACGATAGTGCAATACTTGGTCTTGAATTTGACGAGAATTTCTTAGACTTGGTCGACCCCGCTAAGAGGAAATCATACTGATTTCATGGACGAGAACGCTTGAGAAGCGAATCGAGTCATCTCGATGACCGAGATAAACAAAAATGAGTTTGCCTTAGCCTACGGTCCTCGGATTTGACAAATTACAACGTGCCTCGTGCAACCATTCCAGTTCCATGACACGTCAAAATGGCAACCGAATCAAAGAAACACGACAATTGAATAAGTATCATCAACTCTAAAATATATAAAAAGTCATTCGATAAAATTGACCGAACGTATGCGACACGAAACTTAGAAAGAAACCGAGTACCGTTCGATGCCATCGAACGATAAATCCATTTGATAGGAAATTGCCTAAGATGCGCACACGATCCGAGTTAAGGAATGGTAGGATGACCTGCACTCAGGAAGTCTCGAGGACGAGACTTGTTTTGAGTGGTGTATTATGTAGTGACCCGCTCCGCCCTAGCGGAACGCCGATTCAAACGGCAAGTGCAACGACTCAAAAACGAGCCGTCGACCCGAAGAGTTGCTTCGACCCGATGAAGTATCGATGCGAATCGATGCAAGACTTGCATTGGCCCGTCAAGATGAATCTAGACTTAGACTTTCAAAGGCGCACTCGGAGTATCGCTCGGCCGATGCGAACATCGCTAAGGTGGGTGGCTCCGATGAACCCGTCTGTGCTTAGCCTAGACACATATCAATACGGACACTATTACGGAAATCGCTAGGCGATAACACCTCGTATGCTAATAAATAACCCAACGTACCTAGCTAAGGGAATAATCCCATCTTGTATGCTTGTATAGAATATGGAAAGGAACATGGAAAATACGAGAACTCTCACACCACGCTCCACGCTCGTGCTACGGTACAAGCCTACATTTATGCTCCTTATGCGTCCAACAATGAAACAATGGATGGGTTACAACAATGAAAGGGAAGACTATCAATATAGTCGTTCTGAGTAGAGTATAGCGACATTGAAAGGCTATGGGACCGATGGGTCGCCAAGGCGACTCCCGCACTGGGAGTTACAAAATGCTTGAATAAATGAATCAACGAATCAATGAATGAATGAACGAATGAATGAATGAATGAATGAATACGTGAATGAACCAATGAACGAACAAGTGAGAAAGAAAGAAAAGAAAGAAATCATGAAAGTTAATAAAGAAAAGAATGGTTAGCGACAGGTGTGACGGGCACGTGCAACGGGGCTCGCTACCCGCGCTGCACGGACGCCAACCTGGTCGATAACGCATTATGGCTAAGGGTTAGCCTACGGCGGAGATAGCCGTTAAGTAAAAGACAAGATAATACAAAATGGTCGTGGACAAACGGCATGGGCGATGGGGGGTAAACCGTGGCCGTCGAGTGGAAGGATTCTGCGGCACGGGCGTTGGGGGGGTAAACCGTGGCCGGCCTAGGCGGAATCAAAACGGGGCTTACGGTCTGCTTGGGTGCGGGCTTGGGCACCAAGGGACGTAAGTGCAGGGTATATTCAAGAGACTTAACGGGGTGTACCAGCCATCACCCTACGCTAAGTTAAGAATTGCCACTGGAGAAATGTCCAGATGGCTAGTCATGCCAGCGACCAAGTGCATATAGAATATGTGGGCTTTGCTGGTGGCAATCCGCGTGCAAGTCTTTGCATTGAAATTAAAGTAAACCGATGTTAACTGAAATAATGCACCTTTCTGAACTGGCGTGAATGTAATACACCAAATGATCAAGAATACTTGTACAATGAGTTAAAGAATACGCCTACGACGCACTAGACCCGAGGAAGGGGCACGCACTTGATATTGAATGCATACATGAATCGTGTTATATTATTACACATGAAATATTGTCTAACTTAGTTTACTTTGAACAGGGAAGGCTGGACGGTAAGTATCGGTAAGTCGTGCATGTATTTCCATGCGACACTTGAAATCGACAACACGGGATAGGTTATGATATATGCCATAAAATTGACCCTAAGGCTAGATTAGAAAGACAATGAAAGATAGAGATGCACAAAAGTAAATGGAACGTGTTTGGTAATGATAGCATTGTGGGCGAGCTAGCCTCCCCACCAGTGCATAACAATGTACTGATAACCCCACAGTCTGCTTGCAGGATGCAGGAGACGCCGGCGGGTGCGGAGCTTCCATCGAACGTGCTAAGGTGCGGAGCTATCTCTGGGCCTTGGAGCGTTGCAAGGAGTTGGAGCACCATATACGGGACATAATGTATCGGAACATCGCCATGAATTATTCTATCTTGTAAGCCACTTGGCACGCCTTTTATGTTTCAGAGAGAGAGAGAGAGAGCTTGAGCGATTTGTAATATCGGCCTAGTGCCGCTTGTAAACTTCTTGGAAATCAATAAAGAGTTTGAATTCGCTGCTACTTGTGTTTCTTTTACTTTCCGCTGCAAATGGGGACACTCTGTGCGACTCTGTGGCCTAGACTCAAATCGGCCGTTTCTGGACTTGGCCTTGCACGGGCGCAACCTAGGCCCGTGCGGCATCACACCTTAGCGAGGACGATCGCTCCTACGGGAGTGGGGCGTGACAGGTGGGGAGAATATTTCCTTGTCGTATGGGCTTCGATTGTAATTCCCTTGTAACCCGAAAGCTCCGCTGGAGATACGGGTATGTTGAGCCTCTCAGGTTTGCCACTGTCATTTTTGAACGTCATGCGCTGTGGTCACTGGTGCCCAAGTGGGGACTATACCAGATCCCATTTACAGCCAGGGCTCATGCGACGAAAGGTTTGTTCTCATTGCATGTTCACTTTAGTACGGTTAGGTTGCCTTATTTATGTCTTGTCACTTCTTTGATTGTGGCATATTTTATATTCAGTATTTATATGGCATGTTTATTGTATCTTGTAACGTCCCTCTGAGGACCTGGTTATCTCGCCAGGTGTGTGCTCTTGTCTTTCGCAGGTGTTCTAGCCGTGGCCACGATCATCTCTATTTCTTCGAGATGTTACTTTTTGGATCGTCATCTCCTTCGCTCACCAAATCATTTTCTTTGTAAAATTCTTTCTTATTTAAATTAGTTGGTAGTGGATTTGTCTCCGTCCAACGATTGTATACATGACAAATTCAATGTTGCTTTTATAAGATTATTTATCTTCGTGGATGAGATTTAGTGCCTTGGTTACTGCATTTTACAGCTTACGTATATATATTATACGGTTGGCATGTCTACGTTCCTAGTCCTACGTATTTTGGGACTGGGACATTACACCACGTGTTTTTAGGTACTAAATCTAAATTAACCTCAGAACAGACCAAATTTGAAAATGTACTTTTCTTTATACGCCATGCGTGGTACTTTGTACATTTCTTCTTTATGTGTCCTGGCTTGTCACAAAAGAAATAACCTTTAGTTTTATATTGTTGTTTCTTTTGAGCTGGACCCTTAGCAGCTTCTGTATTTATTTTCTTTTTCGCCCTTAAAGATTATCCCATTAAACATGAAAATTAAATTCTTATTGGCAGATATTGTAGCAACATTAACTATAAAGAGAACAAAAATAAATAGATAAACATGCTCTTATCAATAACCAAAGAGTAAAATATAGTCAAACAAATTCAAATAATGGTGAACCCCATCTTAAGATACCTAGTACATCATTAATATCAAGTCTTTGGACAGTGATATTAACTGCAAGTGGTACTCTTGGTGCAATGATCAAACGTTGACAATAAGTCATGTCAAATAATAAGCCTATCTTTGGATCGGATTATTATTCACATGTAAACCTTACAATTGTCACACATTTATCACCACAAGTATGTGTGCAATTCGGCCAAGTATTAACCTTCCTTTGGGCCGACTAATACCCGCATGAATATACACACACAAACATCCAACATCCCACATAGACTATCTACGCAAGAGAGGTCACTTTGGCGACATCTTGTTTCA
This sequence comes from Iris pallida, assembly GCA_029216955.1. Lineage (NCBI taxonomy): Eukaryota > Viridiplantae > Streptophyta > Magnoliopsida > Asparagales > Iridaceae > Iris > Iris pallida. The sequence continues at coordinate 4,073,715 of JANAVB010028819.1, forward strand.
ATGAGTCTATTTAGAATATTAGACAACTATTGCTAGTCACAAAAGGCACCAAAAATAAATAAATTTGAATGTTGACTAAATTTTACAAAATCGAATCATGTCCAAAACTTTATGTACATGCATAATTAAAATATTACAACTCAAATAAGATAATCATAAGCATGTGAATCTCTTTACATGATTCAAACAAATATTCTTAATTTGACTAAACTGAGCATTGTCAACATAATAAAATTCACGTAATATTTTACTGAAGATATGGACCAATAGATTGCTTCAAATAACCCATAAAAATTATATTAAAATAATCTGCTGAAGATATGTACGTCAATAGATTACATCAAATATATGACTTAGAACATAAATTTATTGGAAACTAAATTTATGCCAAACATAAAATTGTGTATATTTATTCCAATTTGTCCTCCAATGATCAACTTAGATTGGAAAATACTCTAAATTGAGTAACACCAAATATCTATCAGCATGAGTAATTGGAATCTAACCGACATTCCATATTATCACATGTCCAGCAATAAGCATATTCATGCATATTTAATATAATGGAGAATTTCTACGGTCATTATCACATGCGTCCATATCTAATATTTGAGCATGAATAGAGAGGTCATTACTGTACATCAATTAAAAATTCTATCAAGAGAAACCAATGCTAAATATACCAAAATACGAATTCATTTAATAAAGGAGAAACCTTTACTGTGAATTTTTAAGCATAATATCACATGTGAATATAAAATATAAAATATTTTATCACATTCCATGCTGTGAATATAAAATATTACTGTACATAATATCACATGCAATCCATATTCTAATACTTAAGCATGAATATGAAGGAGAAACCAATGCTAAAATACGAATTCATTTAATAAAGAAGATTTATTATGGCCGTGCTTACCAAATTGGCAGCAAACCGTTGTTGCTGATTATGAACGAAAGCATACAAACCAATGTTAAATGAATTCATATTGTTCAAAGATGAAAAAAATCATGAACGAAAGCGTTCGGGGAAGAAAAATTCATGGACATCTGGAAGCAATTGAGACCGGATTCTTCGTATATATATAAAAAAATGCTCGGTGAATAATAAAAGCTTCCATAGAGCAATCAGAATCCTAAATAAAATTAGATCTAATGATCTAGGGTTTCTGAACACCAAGAAAAAAAATTGAATCTGAAAATTTCAAACTCATGAATCAAACAAGGGTGGCTCTGATACCACTTGTTAAATATTTATGTACCCTGTCGATTCATGAGATGAAAAACATAAATTAAATTGCGGAAGCGTACCTGAATCCATTGCTAGGCTTGATGGATCTTCAAGCGGTCGTCCTTTTATGAGGTTCGATCTTCCAACTTGCTACGATCCTTAATGACAAATAAGAATTCGAATCCTTTGTCCCTCCCTTTCTATTAATGGGGATGCGGAAGAGAAAAAGAGAAAACCTCTCTTTTCGTGGCCGTATAAGTTGGGGACCATAACCCTAATGAATACATATATTTATATGTTTTGATATTTCTAATTTGGCCCCTCATCAAATTAGATTTATCTCCGGTATCTACACATTAATTCCATGACAATTATACCCTTAAGCCAATTTTCCAAATATACCACTTTAATTTGGCTTAATTATTTAGATAGCCCAACACAATTAATTTTACATGTGTGGTCCATATTATTGAATAATTCCAATATATAATATATTTAATATTCAATTTATAGAAATTACTCACTAGACTATAAAAATGAACTACCAATATATATACATATCTATATATCTACATGGACGTATTTGGACGTACCACATGATTACGTGGGCTTGAGTTTGATCCGGGTCCAGTTCGGACTAGTTTGGTATAACCAAATATCCTAAAAATCATAATATTAATAAATAACTAATTAAATTATTTATAGGGGTCAAGTCGCAACTTTGAATGGTTTTTCTAGTTAGGACACTGCTATGGCTAGGCCTCTCCTAGCATGGCTAATACACTAGTCAAGGCACTCGACCACATTCTTCGCGCCAAAATTTCTAGTCATCTTGTACTCCAAATCTTAACCATGACTAAAGCCATCTATCATTATAAATATTTAATTAAATATTTATAAAATTCCAAAAATCACCATTTAATTCAAATAGATAAAAAGAAATAAAAATATTTCAAAATTTCGGGAAGAGGGGTTACATATAACATTGACAATATTCATGCAAAATTATGAAGATTTTAAATCAAATAGGATTATATTTCCATTGTATTATCGTATTTCATATCTAGAAGCTTTTATGTGATAATCACATGATAATGGATTAGAAATTTCATATCTCAACATTTTGAAGGAAAATGTGATTATGGAAGAGTATCACAGAAAAGCTGGGTAAGCCATAAATTTCTTACCCTTTTTTTTTCAATTATTATAACTTCAAGTGAAATGTTGTTACTTGTTATATCCTTACATGTAAATAGATATAATAGATTGAAAAATCTATTTGATTTTCCTCATATTTCTCTTGAGAAAAAAGCAAGAAATACAAGGAAGAGGATCATAAAACGATCATAGCTTACAAGTAAGCTTAATCTATAATATTTTGCAACATGTATGTGATCTCATATTTTATTCTCAATCCATAGGCAATCAATGAACAGAAGCAACAAGACTACATATGTGTAAGAAATCCTCACCAATCTCAACAACTAAGAACACACACACACACACACACACACACACACACACACACACACACACATATAGGGTCAAACAATTAAGAATATCATATTCCATAGATTTTGGTTCTCTCAAAGATTGTGTCAAGAAATTTTGAGTACATCTACAATTAGATTTTTTAAAAATACTTCTCCAACTTATACTATAAGAAGCTAAGTTAAATTTATTCTAAGACCATTATATATTCAAGTTAAAAATAATGTACATATTCGCGAGCCTACAACTATACATGTCATATTCCTAACATTTCCATCTTTTAATCTTGTTATGTAAAAAAATTAAACGAGTAATCCTCGTGCCTCCGACGCTTCTTGATAATTTGCTTTTTGAAATTGCTTCTCATTTATATACACATATCATATTCCGAACTATTACTTCCTTGATAATTTCATTTTTGAAATTGTTTCTCATTTGTATACAAATATTGTATTCCTTTATTTTTAATCCTAACGCATATGTTTTGTTGGAAAAGACCACATACTTTCTCTCTCTTTTAAAATCGTAACATTTATATAGATGACACATACACCTGTCATATTCTTAGCCATCTGATTTAATCTTATCTTTTAATTTCGATCATTTTTTATGCTATCGTGTTATATGACACTACAAGAAAAATACGTTTTTACGGCGCACAATGCGCGCCGTAAAACACTTAAGACGACGCGCTTGCGCGCGCCGTATTAGCCTGTGCCGTAAAAAATTGGCACATTTAACGACTTAATTTGCGCACCGTAGAAACTCTATTCGTGCGTCGTCTATAGTCATTCACGACATGCATTGTTTGTCGTGAAAAGTCAATTATGGCGATGGTTTGCACGCCGTACAAGCAAGCAATTATGGCATACTTATGCACGTCGTTATTACATAAATCACGATATTTATTGTTTGTCGTGAAAAGTATCAAATACAAACAAATAGGGCATCTTTTGCATGCCTTAAATGCTCTTAATTTTTTTAAAAAAAAATCCTAATTTTTGTATCCATCAATTTTACCTTTGATCCATTGAATAACAAGATATAATATACACAACAATAAAAAGTAATCACTTTCATTGAAACAATTGTGTCAAATTAATCATCCAAATTCAAAATGACTTCATAGTGTACACAACAATTTTTATAAGTACTAATTTTCATTGAAACCATATATAATGTCACATCATATAAATTCCAAATCACCAACTAAATGTCACAGAAATATTGTCATATACTTAATCTAGGACTATACAAAATATATCGATTCCTTCATTCCATTCATGGTCGAGAAGTAGCATGTACGTAGACCCGTCTTCAATCGCCACAACATCAGAAGTGCCGAAAAGTCCACAACCTCCCACAAAAAGTAGCATCTCTTATATAACCTATCATATACAATAACAAATCATGTCAATATAAAGTTAAAAATTGGAATAACAATAGCAAAAATATAACATATATAGAAAACCTGGAAACAATAGCAAAAATATAACATATATGGTATTCTATCATCATTATCATGATGCCTAGTTCATCTATCAGGCCACATTCCACATGAAAAAAAAAAATTATACTCCCAACCTTGAGTATCAGAAACCAAGCATCATAGCCCAGAAGATGAAAACCACACAGGATCAAAACATTTGCATAAAGAACAAAACATCATAGCCAAATAATGTATTACCATCAAGACTGTTACATTCAAATCTAGCAACAGTGCTTACAAAGGCAACGACATTTAGAAAAATTACCAACAATCTGGAATTAGAAAAGAAAACATTTCTTTCCAACAGCAAATCTCACCAGTGATTGTCCATAAAAAGTGCTATAGCAGCAGTAGCATTATATGCCAACACAAGATTGACGTTCAAATCTCTTTCTCATTTCCATGCATCATCATCAAAGTCACTCCAAATTAGCAAATTTGGAAATGAAAGCCAGCAGAGTACCAAATATAACATTAAACAAGAACTGAAGTAGCTTTAGAAACCAGCTCATAACATTAAACAAGAACTGCTACACCTACTGCTAGTTTTTTCTTACAGATAATAATGTATTTAGGTTTGGATGTGTCTTAGCATTTCATTACAATTTATAAAAAATAGTAAAGTAAAAACTTATTATTTCAATCCTATCATCAGTATTTTAAAAATCGGTCCAAAATTCTGATTGTTGGTGTCATCAGTTCAACAGGTTGGAACGACGGTCCAATCTTGTAGGCTTCTACTTTCTAGCTAGGGTTAGTGACAGTCGAGTCAAAACGACTGGCCCAATCTTGTAGGCTACTACTTTCTAGCTAGGGTTAATGACAGTCGAGTCAAAAAGTTTATTTACACAAATAAAAAAGGAAAAAAGAAAAAGAAAATCAACTTCAATATCAGAACCTGTTTAAGTCATGACTATTCCAATATCAGGAACGAAGGACTAGGCAATTCAAACTTTTCCAAAAAATTATGGCGTGTTCTTCACATATTTATATTGATCGACTCCACGAGATAGTAATCCATGAGATAGTAAACAAAATCAATTTCATAGTTTAGCATATTAGTAACAATGAGCTTACATGGAGAGATTTTTTTATTGTGCTGTCAATGTGATAAAGGGAAGAAGCAATCGACTACGAACTTATGTTAGATGTAGGGTTGTCTATTTTGTGGCAGTTATCATGTGCACTGTAAGGCTGATCTAACTGCAAATAGAATTTGACATGGCAAAAGCAAAGAGTTGCATTATTTCTAAACAACCAAAAATGCATTAACAATGATGCAAGTCAAAGAAAAATGAAAAATAAAGGAAATATATGAAACATACACCAAATGATGAACATGATGGTAAAAGGATATCAAGAATGAGAGCAAACACTTTTTCTCTATAGCAGCAATGATGAACAGGATGGTAAAATGATGAAAAATAAAGGAAATATATGAAACATACACCAGTGATTGTCCATAAAAAGTGCTATAGCAGCAGTAGCATTATATGCCAACACAAGATTGACGTTCAAATCTCTTTCTCATTTCCATCATCATCAAAGTCACTCCAAATTAGCAAATTTGGAAATAAAAGCCAGCAGAGTACCAAATATAAAATTGCAAGGAAAAAAAGTTAAGCAAGAAGTGAAACAAACAAAGGTAGCGTAGAGAGGCAGCAACCTACTTTCCTACTATAGGAATAAATTGTAGTACATAAGAAGAAGCAAAGAGCATCAATTAACTGATACGTTGACAAAAAAGAAGCAAAGAGCATCAATTAACTAATACTGAAAGGAAAAATAAAGAGAAGGGTAGTCATATTACCTTACCCCATGAGTGTTACCACTAGTCGAATCTGATATACTTGATAGGCCACGCGATTGTACTTGATAAAGCCTCATGTAGAAGAAAAAACTCGCGTGTCGGCCGATACAAAGTTACCTCATAATCAATTACTTCATGAACCCAAAGTTTATAGCACTCTTGTCCTATAGCCACATGATGGACCAAATCTTTGGGATTTGTAGATGCAATCTAGCCAATTGCCACAACTTCTGAACCCGTCTCCCAATCCAACAATTTGCATTTTGTCCCAATGTTAGGGGAAGTTGGACTTTCTGCATTTTCCTTTTCCAGCCTTGCTTCAGCTATCTCACGATTGGTAGAACATTGGACCCCAGAGTTTGAGTTAGCCTTTCTCACTGTATTTGAGTTTTCAATTTGCTACATGAATGAAAAATACATTAACTATTGAACAAATTGGTTTCTAATAAAGAATAGAGATACTATGTTGAACTATAAAACTTACGGTGTTATTATTTCCATTGACCTTTTCAGCAATGCTTTTAACAAAAATTTTCAATTCCATAAACTCACTTTCCAATCTATTGAATTTATCTCGTTGATATTTTTGGCCTTCCACTTTTGAAGGAGTCGCCCCAAAGCCAAGCCCTCTTACTCTTCCTCGTCGTTCAAGGCCAATTACTTTTGAAACCGCATCATCTTGAAGAGAAGTTTTTTCTGTTGGTGTCGCTGCCTTATAAGTATCTTCTATGTCATCCTAATAAAAAATAGTACAATAGGCAATTTTAGAACGATATAAGTGAATAACCAAATGATAAGACGAATAAATGAAAACATACCAAAATTTTCTGAGCCTCTGAACTCAATGTACCTGTCTTGCTCTTATGTCCCTTGATCCAAACATCAACTCTTTGTATTGAATTAGGATTATCACTTTGTTGACGCTACAAAAAATTTTTATTTGGGTAACAAAGGGTGCATAAAAATCAACAAGGCTAACAAAATGACTAGTGTAAAAAAAAATAGATTTTTAGGCAGCAAGCAGATTTACCATTTCATCCTCTAGACGAGCATATCCGTTACGACTCGTTGTATGCAACAAAGTTTGACTTTTCCTCATCTTCTTGAATTTTTCGCTTCTTTCCTTATTACATATGAAATATATGTTATATAGCAATAGCAATAGCAATAGCAAATATTTATAGCAAAAAAAGCAATAAAACCAACAATATTTATCTTAAATTCTGGAGTACATCTCTTGATTACAAAAGTCTTCCAATCTTTAACGAATGGTACATTGTCAGGTTTTAGGAGAGCAAGTGCTCGTGGTAGACCTACAACTTTTGCTTGCTCCATCACTTCTTTAATCAAATTAGATTTATGATTACGCTAATGCTTTCCTAACTTTTGGAATACATATGTCTTATGGCAATCATCAAGAATGTATTTTTGCTATAAAAAAAAGATACACATCAATGAAAAAAAATTAAGAATTGACTACATGCATCTCGTAAAAACATGAGTATGACATATATAAATATTACCGTGATGTGCTCCCAGATTTGATGTTTAAAATCATCAGAAAGATCTGTCCAGTTCTCCATTGTCACTGGCACTAAATCTCTTGATGTAGAACCTAGAAAACTAGCAAATTCAGCTGCAGTATCTCCAATTGGTTGACCCCTATCATTGAAATCGACCGGAACATGATTTTTTCTCATACGAATATGATCCATTCTTGATTTACCCCTAGTTTTCTTCTTTTCAGGCACAGTAGAACTTGATTGATTTTGATCACTTGGTATAGATGGAGAGTTAGAGTCTCCATTTGATATTCTTACATTTTCATTTCCTCTTTGCATGGTCCCCGCTATGGCAGCTAAACGTTGTTTCTCTCCTCTTTTAGAACCCCTTTTGGAAGACTTTGTAAAATAAGCACATAATAAAAACTAAAGGTTTTTCACCAAGATATTATTAAAGAAAGACTATAAAGATAAATGGAGCTTACTTCAGCAAATCTAGACATGTTCACAAGTTTCTGAATAGACTTGCAGCGTCTAAAATACTCATTACATATGAAAGAAAACATCAGATGTCTATGTATGTACATAATACACAACTTTTGTAATTTAACAAGAAAAAATCAGATGTCTGTGAATATAAAATTGTAAGGAAAAAAGTTAAGCAAGAAGTGAAACAAACAAAGGTAGCTTAGAGAGGCAGCAACCTACTTTCCTACTATAGGAATAAATTGTAGTACATAAGAAGAAGCAAAGAGCATCAATTAACTGATACGTTGACAAAAAAGAAGCAAAGAAGCAACAAAGAAGCAATGACCATAGGAATATATTGTACTCTCATGAGCAAACCCAGAAGATACACACCGACTGCATCATTAGTATCTCCATATCGCACATATTTTCTTCGTAACCTAGAAAATTAGAAGCCACAAATTGAAGCAGCCACAAACTGAAGTGAACTAATAAAGGCTGAGAAAATATTATACAAAACGTGTACTGAAAAACAAGAACAATTATTTTACACTAGAAGTCCTAGTAATGTAATATAAAAAATCATAATATATATAAAGTAGGGCTCATAGATTTGTAGAAATGTTGCAACATGCGTTTCGCCCATGTTGACAAAAATATCAAAGCCAATCGAAAAACTCACTGATACTCAAAGCCGTGATACTCAGAAGTTAAAGGCAGCATATATAGAACAACATAATCACAAAATTGCCCAGAGATAATTAAAGCCCAAACAAAACAGATTAAAAACCTAAACCTTCTTGATACTCAAAAACAGAGGCAACATCATATATATAGAGAGGAAGAACCAAGTATGAAGGGAACAACCAACTATAGTGATACCACTAAAAACTTCATGATACTAAAAAACAGAGGCAATAACATACATAAATTTCAGCAAACTCAGTCCTCATCATAGCCCATAGAAAAACTCATATTATGGTTCAAAAGAAATACTATTTCCCAGGAAAAAAAAATGTACGCACAAAGTACTCCCAATCGAAAGGGCTGCTTGGAAATACCAAGCATGAAAAAAAAATTATACTCCCAACCTTGAGTATCAGAAACCAAGCATCATAGCCCAAGCATCATAGCCCAGAATATGAAAAATTCATGAATAAGTCAAAAAAATTATACTCCCAACCTTGAGTATCATTTTATACTCCCAACAATTCAAATCCATCGACACAGAAATAAAAAGGGAAAAACAATTTGAATCCTTAGTTCCATTCCATGTCCACTGTTTCAATTCAAACCCACTGATACTCATCATTGTCCATTATATCTTTTCCAGTAAGACCAGGATACTCGAACCAATCGGTAAATCCACTTATACATGGCCCCAATTTAAAAGCCAATATAAGGCTCATCATAGCAGAAGATGAAAACCACACAGGATCAAAACATTTGCATAAAGAACAAAACATGATAGCCAAATAATGTATTACCATCAAGACTGTTACATTCAAATCTAGCAACAGTGCTTACAAAGGCAACGACATTTAGAAAAATTACCAACAATCTGGAATTAGAAAAGAAATTTTTTTTCCTACAGCAAATCTCACCAGTGATTGTCCATAAAAAGTGCTATAGCAGCAGTAGCATTATATGCCAACACAAGATTGACGTTCAAATCTCTTTCTTATTTCCATCATCATCAAAGTCACTCCAAATTAGCAAATTTGGAAATAAAAGCCAGCAGAGTACCAAATATAAAATTGCAAGAAAAAAAAGTTAAGCAAGAAGTGAAACAAACAATAGCGTAGAGAGGCAGCAACCTACTTTCCTACTATAGGAATAAATTGTAGTACATAAGAAGAAGCAAAGAGCATCAATTAACTGATACGTTGACAAAAAAGAAGCAAAGAAGCAACAAAGAAGCAATGACCATAGGAATATATTATACTCTCATGAGCAAACCCAGAAGATACACACCGATTGCATCATTAGTATCTCCATATCGCACATATTTTCTTCGTAACCTAGAAAATTAGAAGCCACAAATTGAAGCAGCCACAAATTGAAGTAAACTAATAAAGGCTGAGAAAATATTATACAAAACGTGTACTGAAAAACAAGAACAATTATTTTACACTAGAAGTCCTAGTAATGTAATATAAAAAATCATAATATATATAAAGTAGGGCTCAGAGATTTGTAGAAATGTTGCAACATGTGTTTCGCCCATGTTGACAAAAATATCAAAGCCAGTCGGAAAACTCACTGATACTCAAAGCCGTGATACTCAGAAGTTAAAGGCAGCATATATAGAACAACATAATCACAAAATTGCCCAGAGATAATTAAAGCCCAAACAAAACAGATTAAAAACCTAAACCTTCTTGATACTCAAAAACAGAGGCAACATCATATATATAGAGAGGAAGAACCAAGTATGAAAGGAACAACCAACTATAGCGATACCACTAAAAACTTCATGATACTAAAAAACAGAGGCAATAACATACATAAATTTCAGCAAACTCAGTCCTCATCATAGCCCATAGAAAAACTCATATTATGGTTCAAAAGAAATACTATTTCCCAGGAAAAAAATGTACGCACAAAGTACTCCCAATCGAAGGGGTTGCTTGGAAAAACCAAGCATGAAAAAAAAAATTATACTCCCAACCTTGAGTATCAGAAACCAAGCATCATAGCCCAAGCATCATAGCCCAGAATATGAAAAATTCATGAATAAGTCAAAAAAATTATACTCCCAACCTTGAGTATCATTTTATACTCCCAACAATTCAAATCCATCGACACAGTTGTATTAGTTAAAGAAAAAGATAAATGCATAAAGTACGAGAGTATATATAATAAAGTGTGAGCAAGTTCACATGTGACACTTCCAAATAACATATCTGTTTTCTTTCAACTAACACTTAGGACTCTTTAATTTGTTTAGTAATCTTCAAACTGTTTGGAAAAACCTCCATCGTTGAGATTAATCTTCGATCTGTTTAGTGAAATATTTAAATTAATTAATAAGAGAAAAAAATGGGATATATGTATATACAAAATTGATAAATGATTACTATCAAAATACTAATTATTTACCTCATCTGAAGTCACCTTCTCACAATCATGTCTTACATAACTTTCCCCATCAAGGTTCGGATCAAGTTGTAGTGCATCTAATGGTGCACATGGCATGTACGCACTCTCTTCAAAACTTTCTAATTCGTAAAAACCTCGTGGTGGTGCTCTTAGAACAGCGTACCATTGTGATACATCACAATCTCTTGAATAAAATACTTGTTTTGCTTGTGATGCTAAAATAAATGGATCTCTTTCAAATTGACTTTGCCCTTGGTGAAGGTTAACCAATGTAAATCCCTCTTCAACTTTGACACCATTATCTATGTTTGCCCAATCACATTGAAATAAAGGAACCTGGATATTGTAGTAATCAAGTAAAATTATGTCTCTAATAACTCCATAATAAGAAACTCTTCCAATGACATGAGATGTGTCTCTTGCACTGGATCGACAAATTGTTTCAGCTTCAATTGAAACACCACTGTTTTGTGTGCTTTTCTCGGCATCTTTTGTATGAAATCGATGGCCATTGATGATATAACCTGAGAATGACATTACATCCTTTTTAGGTCCACATGCTAGCCACCTTAATGTGCTTGACATAGTGTCAACTTGGCCCGTTTTGACTTTATTTGCTAGCCATCGGATAAAAGACTCTGTATGTCTCTTTTGTAGCAAACTTTCATTCTTCAAAAGGCGCCCATCCAAATGCTTAAGTTCTTCTAAATGCATTCTGGTATTAAAGTATAAGTACATGAGAACTTAGAAAGTGAAAATTTTAAATGAAAATAAGTTACAATTTGGTATCATACTTACTTAATGTACGGTTCAACTTCAGAACTGTTGAACAAAACAGTACGATGAGCTATTTCTAACATGTCAGAAGACATACTCCTTATTTTACCCTTAGAAATTGGCCTCCCTTCTCCCATAGTTTCATTCTCAAAATCATCATTGCGTCTATATTGAGCTCCAATTTTAGTAGCTTGCTTTATGTATCCACTACAAAAACTTGAGCACTCTTCAGCAAGATACCTTTCTGCTATACATCCTTCAGGCCGTGAACGATTTCTAACATATCCTTTTAGTACCTTCATAGATCTAATTAAAAGATACTGTTAGAAGAGTATAGAATAATTTATAAGTTCATTATAAGTTTAAAATATATGTTGTTACCTTTCAAAGGGATACATCCAACGAAAATGTACTGGCCCACCAATTTGAGCTTCTCGTGCAAGATGAATTGTGAGATGCACCATAACATCAAAAAATGATGGAGGAAAAAATCTTTCTAATAAGCACAAAGTTTCTGCAACTTCAGTTTCGAGTTGTTCCAATCTATTTTTATCGATCACTCTTTGACATAATTCATTAAAAAATGAACAAAGTCGAAATATTGCAGTTCTCGCACCCTTTGGTAGAAGTCCTCTTAATGCTACTGATAACACTTGTTGAAGTAGAATGTGATAATCATGAGACTTGAGGTTTAAAATCTTAGAATCTTTTAATGACATATGATTTGAAATGTTGGAACTGTAACCATCAGGCAATCGTAAATTTGCAAGCCTTGCACAAAACAATTGCTTCTCTGACTTCGATAAATTAAAAGAGCCCGCTGCCCATCGAAACTTATCCCCTATTTTTTCAGCATGTAATTCTTTCCTTATGCCCATTTCTGCCATATCTCTACGAGAATTTAGCCCATCCTTTGTTTTCCCTTTTATACTCAAAAGTGTACCAATAATGCTCTCACAAATGTTCTTCTCAATGTGCATCACATCTAAATTATGTTGCAATAGCAAACTCTGAAACGTCATATATAGAAAATATAATAAATTCAGAAAATAAAATTATTTTATTTTTAGAAAGAGATATATATAGAGAAAGAGATAATGATAGTACCTTCTAATAAGGTAACTCAAAAAAAATTAATTTCTTCTTCCAAGGCCATATTGAATCATTACTTGGCTGTTCTTGCTTCTTCTTCCTTTTCTTCTTTTCTATTTTTGGTTTCCCCCAATTATTGACATGGTTCTTTACCACATCAAAAACTTGTGAACCTGTTAGTGCTCTAGGCTTCCCTCTATGTTCTTTATTTCCATCAAACTAAGACTTTTTTGATCTAAATGGATAATTATGTGCGAGAAACCGTCTATGGTCTATGTATACATGCTTTTGACAATTAGCCAACCGTCTTGAAGATGTCTCAATTCCACATATTGGACAAGCTGCTCTACCCTTTGTGGAATATCCGGATAAATTTCCATAGGCTGGAAAGTCATTTATTGTCCACATTAGAACGACCTTCAAATTAAATATGGATTTGCTGAATGAATCAAAAACATTCACACCATTGGTCCATAACTCTTTCAAATCTTCTATAAGTGGCTCCAAGTATACATCTATGTCATTTCCTGGTTGCTTAGGTTCGGGGATCAATAACGTCAGCATCAAGTTTTCCTTTGACATGCATAGGGAAGGAGGCAGATTATAAGCAACCAAAATCACAGGCCAACAACTATATTGAGTACTACGATCACCGAAAGGATTAAATCCATCCGATGCAAGGCCAAGCCTAAGATTACGCGGATCAGATGCAAACTCGGGCCACTTGCTATCGATCATATTCCATGCCATTGAATCAACAGGGTGCCACATCTTTCCATTCTGACTTTTGTGAGTGTCATGCCATCTTAGTTGTTCTGCCTTCTCGGGTGATTTAAACATTCTTCTAAATCTTGGTATTATAGGAAAGTACCTCAATACCTTTGCTAGAACTCCATTTTGAATCTTATTGGTGCGCACATCAACTTTCCACCGTGAAGCCCCACATTTTGGACATGTCTCCATATGTTCATTTTCCTTTCTAAATAAACAACAATCATTAACACAAGCATGTATCTTCTCATAGCCTAGATCGAAATCCTTAAGTATCTTCTTTACTGAATATAAAGAATCAGGAAGCTTATTGTCTTGAGGTAGAATTTTGCCAAGCATCTCAAGAAGTTCATTAAAACCGCTGTCCGTAAGACTATGTCTAGCTTTGTATTTATATAGGGGAACGACTGCAGCCATCTTTGTGTAAGTAGATCCACCATATAAAGGAAGTTCAGCATCCTCCACAAGATTTGCATAATATGGCTATCTTTTTTGATATGCAGGTTCCACATTAATATCATTGTCATCAAAAAAATCATCTTCAATATTTGCATCTCTGAACATTTTATATGCCTCGGGTATTTCAAAATCTTCGTCTCTAGTTGCAGTAGAACTTTCTCCGTGAAAGACCCATTTATCATATGTAGGATCCATCCCAAATATGACTAAGTGCTCATAAACCGTATCAAAATGGTGAAATCGATGACTTAAACAACGACAACAAGGACATTGAACTTTTTCTGGATTTCCCTTGCTAGCTTGAAATGTATCAACAAACTTTTGCGCTCCATTTTGATTGCTTGTGAATCTCTACAAACAAAGACAAACCCCCACACATAATCTTATACTAATAAAAAGCAACAAGTATGCCAATGTTTATTGTTTTAAGAATAAATATTAACCTTTTAAACTGTACCCAACCTTTGTCCATTGTGTATGACCCACTTGTACGAATTATAACCTGCTAAAGACCTCCATTAAATATATACGAAGCAGATAAGAAGGTTCACAAAGCATTCCATAAGGATTCCTACAAATGAATCCAATTAAAATGTATCGTGTTTAATTATTCTAGTGATATTAGACATATAAAATGTATCGTGTTTGATTAAGAATGTATCGTGTTTGATTAAGTATGGGTTGTTGGCTTGTATCAGAGAGCAATAGTGCCATTGGGCCATTGGCCAATGTTGTGAGGAGAGGTGTAATGGCAGCAGGGGGTTTTGGTACCAATTTTAAGGTGTGTGTGTGTATATATATATATATATATATATATATATATATATATATATATATATATATATATATATATATATATTCTTCCTGTATCAGAGATCTGGGAGTGTGGTTGGCTTGGCCATTGTTTCAGTCGTGCTTTTGGTAAAAATAAAAATAAATAAATAAATAAAATATATATATATATATATATATATATATATATATATATATATATATATATATATATATATATATATATATATATATATATATATATATATATATATATATATATTCTTCCTGTATCAGAGATTTGGGAGTGTGGTTGGCTTGGCCATTGTTTCAGTCGTGCTTTTGGGTGTTGGCCAAATGGCCTTTGGCTCATGACACTAGACCATAGAGTGTAGGCATTGGTTATCAGAGGTAAGGACTTGAGTGTTAGTATCAATAGGCATGAGGATTTATGTATCAGTGGTGGTTATTGGTTTGATCCTCACTTACCACAATTCTGAAAATTTTATTCTCTTCATTTGAGTGAACCAAATGGCTCGCTTGAACCACGAACAGTTGAATGGTTCGAACAATTAAATGGGTCAATATGCCGCCTGAAATTAGGTCAGGTCACAATCCATCCAACAGAAGCCAATGTGGCTCAAACATTGTCTCGCTACCGATGAGTCACAATCCATCCAACAGAAGTCAATGCAGGTATAATCCTCAGTGCTGGGAGCAAAGAGAGCAAGGGTTATACCTGCATTTAGTGTCAGTACTGGTCCTCAATGGAGGATAAAGGATATTAGACAACAACAAATGTGGCAAAGTTGAGCAGGCAAAGACATGTCACTGCAGTTGTTAGGCTGATTGCATATAGTATTTGGCTCTTGCAGTTCCTGGAGGGGGGCATGAAAGTGACAGTTCAGGTTCTGCATAATTGGGAGTTCAACTTAAAAAGCATCTTTAAAATCTTTCTTTAAATGACAATAACTGTATTGTCGTGGAGAAAAACCTTGATACAGTAGGGGGTATCAATTGATACCCCTATGTATGACAGGTAGGGCCCCTCAAAATTTATGTGCATATGTGTACACGTTTTACGAAGCGGGAGGGGCCCACCTATCATAGGGGTATCAAAACTTTGATACCCCTAATGTATCAAAGTTTTTCCCATTGTCCTGTGTCTGAATATTAAGATAAAACCCATCCACTGCCACCCATTGGTTTCAATAATACCACCAATGCCACTAAATAAGAAAGGTACAGATTATCTATATGTTCAGAAGAATAAAGTGAGATTTTCGAAAGAGTAACCAAGGAAAAAGAGTGCTCCATAATAAAAGAAACAAGTCTATAATGCATATTCAGTCAATAAGGAATAGATCTATACATGTAAATTAATAAAAATGGCCAGAACTATATATTTCACCAATAAATGATATAGAATTAGTATAAGCCA